>OY987213.1:22304215-22477621 GCA_963920805.1 Primula vulgaris
ATTCGAGCATTATACGCCATGTGGAGGAAATCAATATTACTCACACCTGGGATCTCAACTGGAGACTGGAAGCTCATAAAAAGCCCAGCAAGAGACCTTTGCTCTGGATCCATCTCCAGCACGTTCTCACCTTTAAACACCACACTGCCACCTGTAACTTCATAATCTGGATGGCCCACAAGAACCTGCAGGTTTGGTGACTGGCTAAAATGAATTTGACAATAGACAGACAGATAGATCAAGGAAATGAGCTGGGATATGGAAATCCTAAAATTTTAAAGCTTCTCTTAAAAAATACAAAGGTAAAAAAAAATGAAAAAAGTATAATCTCATTGAGTATTTAATTACTGAATTAAGTACAAATATAAAAGATGAGTACACAATCCAACTGAGACTTTAACATCTACTCCTCCGTCCCAAATGAAGTGACATTGAGGAACACAATGGCTGCACCTTGGTGTTTGTGTGGAACCTTTAACACGTCAAAAAAGTTTTATTGGTACCTAACTATAAATGAGGGGGGCAAAATGGTAGCATGACATTTATCAACCAGAAAAGCGATCATTCTTTTCCAGACATTTGAAAATAAATTGGTGTACCCTATTCTAGGGATAGTGGAAGTAGATGTAATGGTGTACATACTATTGGCTTGCATATACGTATTGCACATTCAATGGATCTATCACAATCCCCTAACAAATTAGGATATGATTTCAACAGAACAAATGACATGGCATTTGATCAAAACTTACATTTAGGCTCTGTTTGTTTTAAGGGGAAGATAGTAAAGGATAATATTTTCCTGGGAAAATGAATTTTATGAATGATTGGTTGACAAGAAAATAAGAAATTAAGAAAAATATTTTCCATTTCTCTAGAAAAATAAGGGAAATTAATTCAACCCAAAATTGGGCGGAAAACATTTTACTCCATGAAGGAAAACATAACGTTTTCACGAATACATATATTTTATCCCTCTTATCTCGTTTTTTTTTTTTTTGCTTTTTAATTATAAAAGTTACCCGTGTTTTGATATATTAGCT
Organism: Primula vulgaris; assembly: GCA_963920805.1. NCBI lineage: Eukaryota > Viridiplantae > Streptophyta > Magnoliopsida > Ericales > Primulaceae > Primula > Primula vulgaris. The sequence goes on from OY987213.1 coordinate 22,305,259, forward strand.
TCTTTTTTAACTTTTCAAAAGTTAGCTTTCACGAAAAAAGCTCAAAATTAGAAAAGTTAGAAATTTGGGGACTTTTTAGCTTTTTACACAAAAATCATCAAAAGTTGAAATTTCTCAATCAAATTATTTAGTTTATTTCTAAATCATAAATAAGTAAAAATAAGTATAAAATGACTTATAAACAAAAATAAGTTATAAGTCATTTATAAGTAAAAAAAATCTATAAGTGACTTATTTTAAGCAAGTTTTTTCTCAGGATCTTTTAAAAGAAGATTATTTTGAACAAATTTTTTTCTCATTGTAAAAGCAATTTTTTGACTACAAAAGCCGATGCTAAGCACGCCCTTAATCAAGAAATATTAATGGAAAGTCCAAGTATCGCCAAACCCTCTATAGGTAAAAAAAAGGTACAAGTGGTTTATTTTAAGCTAGTTTTTTTCTATTTGTAAAAGCAATTTTCTGACTACAAAAGTCGATGCCAAACGCGCCCTTAGTCGGAAATTTCCATAAAAAAAACCAAGTGTCGTCAAACACTCAATAAACAAATTTGAGGGAAAACAATTTCCAGGAAAATAATTTCCCTGGAAAACATTTTCCCGAGTAAAAATTTTCCGCCAAAACAAACAGAGCCTTAGCAATAAGAATGAGAAACAAACAAAGGCAAAATTGCAAGGAATAAGGACTTCCAAGAACAGGGAAAGAACAGTAAACTTATATGAACTAACCTTGGCGAATGTACTCTTCCCAGAACCATTCTTTCCCATAACTGTGTGTACCTACATAGATTAGAGAATAAAAAATTACAGCTGTTGTAAGAAGAGTTTAATCTCAATATATCATAAATGTAGTTTTCTTGTACAAAGGCAGATTAAGTATGTGATAACTTATCAATAATCAAATTTTTGGCATGTACTTACACGTACCAACCTGAGTTGCTACTTATGCACACTCGAGAATAATAACACTATTACAGTAACAGGGGGCAAAAAAGACTTAAAACAATTGCCATAATAGTTTCCCAACAGGTTCAAGGTCAACAACTTCATATACATGAGTGCCAAATCATACAGGACCGAAAATAGGTCTATCAGAATCTAAAAGATTCATCGAAGGTAACTGTAGAATTTGACGACATAAATCTGTTTCAAACGATCTTGTTCATTAAATGCTGCAAAAACTTTTAGTTTTTGTTTCAAATCATTTGGGTTGGTTGGATCTTTGTTTAACCAAATTTGTTTTAAACTGCCCCATCAAGCGTATTAAGAAGTAAAAATATGACTTGAAGTGAAACATGACACAGTAGAAAGTAAGATCGTATATGTTTTAATCAATATCAGAAAAGCAACTACCAATACCGATCGTGGCCATTTCTTAAAGAAAACAATACGAGTACCTATTTCTATCTAAAAAAAATACATAACTCTTTTTTCCTGCCTAAAAAAGTTGCCGTAAGGTACAGGTTCCCCCTTTCTTCCGGAGTACACACACCTTATTAAGGGTTTCGCAGTCGCTAAATCTTGAAAACGGGAACTGTAATCACTAGTTAGAAGAGATAAACTAGGAGTAAGCTGAAATGGGCTACAAACATCACACACACAATAGGGCCATACTAAGAGAAAACCATATTTTACTATGTATATTAAAAAATCAACCACTTTTAGTCTTCGAACACCCCACACAGTAAGCAGAAAGAATACACATGGAACGCAGCCAGATTAAGAGAAAACCAACTTTTACCATGTATATAGTCAGTAAAAATTGTTAGGACTTGGGAAACATGGCAAAAGACCGGGTTTTTCTTAATATAGGGGGTGGTGCAGCAAGGTCAATCTACTCGCAGCTTCTCCCTGGTTCCACCACTGACTACATAAGTTGAAACTAAAAGTAAATGTATCAGATATAACTTCTGTTGACACTATGGGAAACCCCTGAGATTTGCTAGGTAGTTCAATATTAGCCTTAACCTGATCAATTACAGCACAAAGAAGAGTGCCTACGGACTAAGAGAAACACGTAACAATAGCTAGATAATTCAATATCAGCCCAAACCTGATTAATTACAAAACCAATTTTAGTAGTACTAATTAAATAAACAAAAAAATGAATAAGATTAGTACATCTCCTTGCCTAATGATTAGTCTAACCCCCTTGAGTATGCATAAAAATAGTACACCAAACCAATCACAATTTGTTATTTCTTTTTTTCATTTAATTTTAAAGTGGACCCCACAAGGGTTCCCCAATTCTCCCCTTCTCTATAACTGTAACGGCTAGATAATCCAATATTAGCCCCAACCTGAGTAATTACAGAACAGATAATAACACTACTAATTAAATAGGTAGAATAAAGATAAGAATAGTATTTTTAAATCTTTTTGACCAAAAAACTAGCTACTTAACAGGTAAAAGAGCTAGCGAACCAAAAATAACACACCAAACCAATCAATAGTACTGCCAACTAAATAAACCCAAAATAAAAAATATTAATACCTCTCCTTATTGATGACTAGGTTAACCCCCCTTGAGTATGCATAAAAATAATACACCAAACCAATCACAATTTTGTGTTGGTCCCCATAAAAATAGATAATATAGTCAGGGAAGAACTAGGTGGAGACAGTCAGGGGCAGTAACCCTTCCCCAATAAAAATTGACGAGAAAGTTGTATATTGACTAAAATCTTCAAAAACTAACGTTTCACCCCCTCCTAATGAAATTAACGTTTCAGTTCCCTACCAAAATTAGCGTTTCAGCCCCTCCCGTTTAAAGTCCCAGGTTCCGTCCCTATCAGGGGCGGTACTGTGGACAGACAAGTGAGATATTCATCTAGCACGCGCAGAAATTGGGCGGAGTTCAATGAAAATGAAAACAAATATACATGATGATTTTGGAGTGTAATTGTAATTAGTTGATATTTGAGCCAATTTGTGAGTTATTCGTTGGATTTTAAGTGATTTCGATAACGCTATGCTTGAGGGTTTGCACATTGAATATTGGGGGATATTATCGATCACAGAATTACATTTTAGACATGTACACTAGGTTTTGGTATATTTCATATGTGATTTGCTCTCTAAGGTTGGAAAAAGAAGGCTATTTGATCCTTGTTGCTTGATTTTAACCATTTTTGTTTTGTTTCTTTTTACGTAAAATAATAGTTTAATTAATTATTTTGAGAGTTGCAAGATTAATTGTTATTTCTTTGTTGTGAAAAGATTTATACTTTGACCATAGTTCTCATAAAATGCACTCATAATTTTTGTTTTTTTGGCGCAAAAACTTAACAAACCTTGGGCCTCCCCTGGTCTCTATATTAACCCTAACCTGAGTAATTTACATAGCAAATAATAATTTTAATAGTAATTAAATAATAGGATATAATAATAATAAATAAATAAAAAGAATAATATAAATACCTCTCCATGATTGACGACTATGTTAACACCTTTGAGAATAGGCTGCCTCGACTCAGCGATCACGGTGGTGAGGTGGACGGCGAATCGACGGAGAGGGTGGACCGGAGACTGATTCGGCGACCGGAATGGTGGGGTTTAGAGAGAGAGAGGGAAGGTGGAGATGAGAGAGAGTGGAGCAGACTAGCCAACCAATAGAATTTTTTAGTTTTAATTTTGAATTATTTTTAGGTTAGTTATTTTTGGGTTCATTAATATGTGTTGGGTTTTTAGTGGATGGCGCACCGTATATTATAGTGCACCGGGTGTACAGTAGTGTTACTCCAGAGAGAGAGAGAGTGGAGCAGACTAGCCATGCCCAGAGAGAGAGAGGGGGAGAAGAGGAGGGGGGTTTTATGCTGTGGCTAATTGCGTAAACGGTCCTTTTTTATTTTTAATACTATGAATTTAAAATAAATTTGATTATGTATCGTAAAATTATTACACATCTGTGATATAAGTCGGTAACAAACAGCGCTGCTAGTCATCTCTCTCTGTATAGCAAATTCTAATCTCCTGAACAAATACTCAGCCAAATCCTGACCTTGTGATAAAACTTAATAAAAGGGTAAATTTTTCGACATATATTGACTAAAATCTTCAAAAATTAGCGTTTCAGTTGCTTAGGAAAATTAGCGTTTCACCCCCTCCCATTTAAAGTCCCCATATTAGCCCTAACATGAGTAATTACATAAAAAAAATACTATTGTAAATAAATAAATAGTAGAGGAAATATTTTCTACGTATTTTGCCTGAAAAATTAGCGTTTCAGCACCTATAAAAAATAACTCCCTGGTTCCGTCCCTGAATCGAATAGTAGCCCTAATTTGAGCAATCACAGAACAGATAATAATAATAAAGTAATTAAAATAGTACTAGGATAGAATAATAAATAATAAATAAGAATAATTACCTCTCCTTTATTGATGACTAAATTAACACCCTTGAGAATAGACTGCCTCGATTCCGAAATCACGGCAGTGAGTTCTCTCACCTCCAGAATCGGCTTAGCTGAGTTTCCGCCGCGGGGGTTGCCGGAGGAGGACGGTGAGTCGACGGCGAGGGTGTACCGGAGGCTGAGTCGGCGACTGGAACGGTGGGGTTTGTAGAGAGAGAGTGAAGACGGAGATGTGAGAGAGTGGAGAAGACTAGCCATAGTTAGAGAGAGAGTTTAAAGAGAATTGGGAGAGAGAGAAGGGGAGGAGGTGTGGGGGTGGGGGTGTGTTATGTTGTGGCTAATTGCGTAACAGTCCTCTTTTATTTTTATTATGTCTTTTTTGGTCTAACTACTTTTTTTTTTTTAGTTGTCACTGTATGCCAATATTAGCGATCGTTTGGTTGCGGAATTTAGTAGTCTCGGGGTTAATATTTTTCTCATGATAACGAGCGGGATTTGAAATGGAGTTCGGATGAGCAATTTGAACAAGATTGGACTAAACTAATAACACAGACTCGTGGTATTGCAACTACACCAAAAATGCATCACTCGTAGTATGGTCCCGTACTAATAATATGACTACACTTTTACGCAACTAAACACATCATTTGAAAGCCTTGTAGGATTTCTAGTCCAATCAATGACTTTCAAATAATGCAACAAAGTAAAGCTTAGGAGTCTAACTCAAATAATACCCCATCTGCACGATAATATAAACATTATTACTCCCATTTCATATGTCGGATTAGAAAATACTATTACACTTATCATCCAGGACTGTGGATATCACCCCCTCATCGCTTTCCAAGTACACTCGTGGCTAATTACACGATAATAAAAATTGGTTTATCGGATATTACTGATTAATGAGCATTGTTATTGGAAGATAATGACTAACATAACTATTTTGAGGCTATTTTTGATAATTGACACACGTATTTAAGGTTGATTTATGTTTTCATATTCATGTTGTATGTCTCCTATAGGTCTATAATGACACTGAATAGAAAATTCTTTGTTCTTGTTTGGTTGGTGGATTTGTTGCCTTGTTGGTGAGGACTGCATTAAAGATCCGGTGAACCTCATAAATGATGGAAACACGTTTGATTTTGCAGCGAAAAACTACCATTCTAACATTAAATGGTGTGCTTTGTAACACATTATAAGTCAGGACTTTATTTCCACTGCATATGTCAGATTAGTCAAAAACGGTCCCACAAACTTGAAAGGCCTTAAAATAAGAAAGGGGCAGGAAGAAAGTTTACGAAAAATTGCGAGAAAAAATTTGTACGATTCTTGCATTGTGTAATGAAAAGTAAGGTATAAGCATGCCTACTTTGATTGTATAATCAATGCGTAATTCACAAATCACATCTAGTTGTTGTTTCATTATCCCTTTTTTTCTTTACCAAGACAGTTAAGTTATGTAGTTATTTGTCAATGTTTCTACATATTCTGATATTTAAAAATCTGTAAAGATAAAAGCATAGCACAACCAAAGTGGAGATACAAAACCAAATCTTGTTTAATTTGAGAGCCACAAATAAATAAGTGGATACATTAGCTCAAAGAAAACGGAAAATTTCTTAAATTCTATACATGTGTCTAATCTGATGTTGTAACACAACCGATATGCAACATGGTTACTCCTATACAAAGAGAAAATGATACTGATTTAAGAACCAGGATTGATCTGTTGTTCACCAGCCCAATTGGACATGAAGCCTACTTATCTGTAGAGCAAGAATAAGGAGCAAAACTAGTAAAAATGTGGATTTAGTTCTTGATTAAATGTGGACTTATATCCTCTGTAATTATTATTACTTCCATATGGATGCCATATATAATAGTACTAGGTTAGTCACACCCAATCAAAACCTTTGAATGAAACCAAAATTTGAGGAGTTAGTTACACTTACTAAAAATAGGCATCTGGAAGCTTTGTTTCGCTATCCCTCATAACCTATTTCTCTTTTTCCACCTGGTTTTCTCCATTCTAGAACACCTTTTCACCTTAAGCATTTTCCACTTATCTTTTTTACCTTGACACCGTGTAATGGTTACTTTCAAGGGTTTTTTTCTCATTCTATCACCAATTTAGATCGATATCTAATTGCCCATTTTGATATATTTCATTCATTGGATCTTCACAACTCTATCCAAAACATTTTGCTAAAATAACAGGTACTTGATGTTTTTTCTCTCTTCTAATTCAATGAAGGGCAGATTTTGTTCCTTCCCCGTCTTATTTGGTTGCACTTGCAGATTTTGTTTTTCTCTTTAATTTACGTGTCAAATCTAATTCGTTGTTGTAAGCATGAAACTATATTACCTGTGAGATCTATGAAATGATCTCTATTTGTCTGCTCTTTCGGGACCTAGTATGAGCTGTTAACGATACAAAACTCTCATTTGTATTTGTTTATTTCTGTTTCCGACATCTATATATCGATCTAAGTCTATAGCAATAGTTAATTTACTTCTCGCAATAGGTCTTTTTATGATTGCATGCAATTAACTAATAAGGTTCTAATTCGATTTACTTCAGGTACTAACTCGGATTGTTTAAAGGCGGAATAAATATAAGCCTGGCAAATAGATCCCTCCACACTTAATGGGACAGTGTTGGAATAAGGTAACAAATCATTCTAGCATACCACGTTTATAAAAGCTACTTGTAATCACGTCTTCTTTCTCAGTACATTGGTTGCATACATAGAAGCAGGGGGGAAGCTAAGTGGGGACGATCGGGTGCCACGGCACCCCCCATAATTTTAGAAATCCCAAGTGACGCAATTTTTTTTTAGTACAATTTTTTTTTAGATGTAGATTTGGCACCCCCATAAAAATATGTTACTTGTACATATATTTTGGCACCCCCATTTACACATCATGGCTTCGCCCCTGCATAGAAGCTCATTTGTTTGGCTATATACTTCGAATTGTCTTTGGTTAGTCAGCTTAAAAACTAGATTCTTACATTGTTTTTATCTTTGGCTTTCTGATTGGAAAAGCTAGAAGTCAGTGTTGAGTGAAGTCGTCTCTTTTCTCAGGCTTAAATTTTTCCATTTTGCTGCTCAAAGTTTGCAGCCAAACAAGCACAACATGTAATACTTTAAACTCCAAAAAATTGTTTGCTATTATATAAATCACCTCATATTCCCGTGTCAACCAATACCTATCTAGATCTATCATATATTTTTTTAAATGAACGGAATGAGCAATAAGTAAAAATAAAATAGAATCTTGTTTGATGTGTGCAGTATGCCAATGTGCATTGATTATAGGGCTGGTTTACATGAGAATGGAATACTAGTTATATATATCGGATATAAAGAAACAATGATAAATTAATCCCTCGGATAACTTGATTGCAGATTGCTGCATTATGTTTTTGTGTTTTGTTTCCAAAAATTCTGTTGAAATCATTAAAAAAATTGTCGTGGTACACTGGATAGATAACTTGAATAATATGTTAATCAAGGGAAGGAAACACTGCAACTCTATCTCTCTATTTATTATTTTACTTGGTATCATAATAATATGTTACTCCTCTCAGAATGTTGATGACTTTTTCAGTTATGTGGAAGCGATGTTGATAGTGAGCCGAGCCTAAGAGTTGAGCTTACCAGCGGAAACGTACACCTCATCACTACTCTTGATCGTTGGGAGGAGAAACTATCAGAAGCAAACAAAGACGGAAAACTTGTAAGTTATTGATCGAAGTTTTACTTTTTCGACCATTTCAAGTTTGATTAAACCAATTGATGTTTCTCTAGACTCTAGTTACAGGGAAAAACTCGAAAATTTGCTTTCTAACTTGTTAAATTGTTATATTTTATTATTTATTAAAGCCTTGCGAGGATCATTGGATAAATAAAGTTATGTGTTATTGTTACTTTCACTTAAATAGTTTGTGATTATTTATCTTACGATGTTACGCAGGTTGTGGCGAATTTTAGTGCCGCATGGTGCAGTCCTTGTCGAGCGATTGCATCACCGTTTTGTGACCTTGCGGATAAGTATACATCTTCAATAATATTCTTAACGGTGGATGTTGACGAATTACCTGTAAGTAAAATGTTAATTCTGTTGGATTTCACAGTACAAAATATCAATTTTCCAATTTTGGAAAATTAATTGACATATAAGTTTTTATCATATAATATGTTGCAGGAGTTAAGCACTTCGTGGGATGTGAAAGCCACTCCAACATTCTTCTTTCTCAGAGACGGGCGACAAATAGATAGACTCGTAGGCGCTAACAAGCTTGAGCTTCTGAAAAAAACTGCCACTTTTTCCGGTTTTCGACATAAAGATTCCTCTTAAGTTTAATTTGGCGAATTCAATTATATACTTTTTCTGGGTATGCTTCTTTATGCAAGTTACAAGTAGAAGTTTTTCATATCCAAGGGTAAAGGAGCTAAAGTAGCAAGGAGACCTAAAACAAACTCCTATTATTATTATTTCCGATACCCAAAAGAATTTGATGTGGATTTTCATGATACTTGGAAATGTCTGTTGAGAACAAATTTGCTGTAATGTGCTTCATTAGTAAAAATAGAAACTCTGTGTCCGTTTCCTGTACCAAAAGGGGTATTATAATTTAAACTCTCAATAGTCTTTCAAGTTTATATCGATTTACTATAAATTAACAATATGGTTCCAAATGAGATCTAATGAATATATCTTTGGAACCGTTATCTTATTTGACTGTTTATGAACAGTCACATTAACTATCGTTAGATTAAAAAATAACTCTTAGATAATGTTTTTCAACAATTAATTTATTTTTTCTATTTTCAACAAATTATAATTTGATAAATTAAAAACAAATTGTATAACACATTAAAAGACCAAATAAAAATATAGAACCATGTGGACTACCCTAAACTTAAATATTAATCAAATTTTTTTATTTTTTTTATCCATTTGACACATTTTTATGCAAACGGGTTGTGATTCCACTTTTTTTTTAGAAAAAAACCCTTAAAATTTCTAATAATTACCCATATAGATAAAATTTTGAAAATACACTTAAATTTTTTAAAAAAAACTATCCAAAACTAATTTTTTTTTTTAAAAACACTCAATCACTGGGCACACAACATGTGTATGTATTTACTAGTATTGTTATGTGTATATAGTGTATAATCAAAAATCGTTTCAAAAAAAGAAAGAAGACAAAAAAAAACCAAAAAATATTATTAAAGGGTTGTTTTTGTAACTTCCGGTCAATAATGCCATAAAGGGTAGGCCTACCAAACCTGCTCTCACATGACAGTGGTTAAATGGCGGGAAATACCTTTTTGAAACATATTTAAATTAATAATTATTATTTTAAAGATATTTTTATTGTACAATTAATGTTCACGAGTGACAATAACAAATTATTTTCGATATTGCAAAATTCGTTTGGTCAATTAATTTAGATGAAATAACTATTGATAAATATATTCGTCAACTTGACAAAATGGTTGATGGTCCCGGTTATCACAATAAAATGGATAACAATGGCTTGTTGGATTATACATATGAAAATGATACTATATGTTAAGAGGTCTAAGGTTAATTTTTTTATATAAATACCGTCTTTGGAAACAAAACAAATGATAATACCGTCTTTTGGAACTAGTCACGCGAAAATAAATATTTATCATGTCTAGAATTCTTCATGTTTTTTTGGTGCAGTTCGAAAAGAGTACATCGGAACTTTTGGATGCAATTAGAAAAATTATGAATGAAATCGATTCAATTAGATTTAAAGTTTAAGAAAAAACATACGACTAGAGAGTCATATTTTACTAAATAGTTCTAATAATGTTTGTCATTTTGAAGAATTATTAATTTATGATTTTGTCGGGACCAATATTTATATAAAGATTTTTAGAAAATTTATTATCTTATTAATTTATTGAAATTAGTGATTTTTTACATTGATCTAAGTCGGAAGCAGAGAAAATTATTATTTTAAAGAGTTTATTAGCAGGTATTAATTTATATAGGTTGTACTGTACAACAAATTTCATTATGCCAGCTTACTATAAAAAGGCAAAAGGTCGACGTGATCATATTAGGCTTAGCATACCATCAATTTCTAAAATCTTTCTTAAAATTAAGGTGAAAATGGCAATTTATTAGATTTTAGGGACCATTTGCATATTACACAATATCTCAGTGCATATTTTAGGTGAAAAACAATATTTTATTTGTGGGAATAAGTGTGCTCAGTGCATATTTGAGGTCATGGGTTAAGGGGTTAAATTTGAGTTATTCATGTCTGATGCACACATGTTTTGGACATTATATTTATATCCATAAATCTAAGGAAAAAGTGGCTGATTAAAATTAAAAAAAGAAGAAGGAAAAAATGGCTTATGAGGGAGCAGATGCACCTCCTTTCATGCTTACGATCATACTACCGATAAGCCACAAACTCCGTTTGTGATAGATAACACGTTTTCCTAAGTACTCGTTTGGTTAACGAAAAGCATACTCTTTAAGAGCTATAAAGAAAACGTTTCCAAACTCAAGTCAAACATTATAAAATATTAAATAATTACTTACATTGATTTTAATAATATGAGATATAAGATTTGATGAAACTTTGAGTGAAATTTCATGTTATTTTTTTTGTTTGTAATAAGTAGAAAAAACAAATTACAACATCTTGAAGTCAAGTTATTGAAAGAAAATATATGTTGTACAAATAATTATATACATGTACAAATAATTATTGTGAAATTCATAAATGCATGTAAATTTTGTAACAGTTTCATATACAATACATCTTTTCTAAATTTTAATTATACCACCTTTTTTCATATAACATAAAATTTTAGACTATGTCTCCCGTTTTCATTTTCGGTACTGCTTCTTATTTTCGTTTCTCGAGTTGGCAATTGATGATTATTCGGTATTCCCTACTATTATGTAATATTTTTGTGGTATTCATATAGTAATTTTACCAATTTTCAGAGGCATATCTAGGTAATTTTATTTACGTTTCATGTATTTAAGCATATCTAGCATATTGTACCCGATGATGTGTTTTGTGTTAATTTGATCTTTTTAGGTCAAATAATATCAAGTCACTAAATGAAAGGGTCAACAGTGAAAATTGAAGGACTTAAAGAACTAAGAAAGTTGATTACAGAAGTTGAGATTCGGTCAAATAAGGTCAACAACAACAAAAACATCACCAAAATAGCAACCAAGTCAGATTCACGCCCATTGATCCGGATTAGATGAGGTTTGATCCGGATCAGCCATGTAAACAATTCCATAATTTAGTGACGTGTAAGCGTTTTATCTCCACGACCATTCATATGCATGAGATGAATTATTCTGAGTACATTGCTCATGATAATGGTTATATACAACTTTTATGAATGAATTGTACTATAAAGCACTGTGATGTTAAACAAGAGATTCTTATTTTGTTTTTTTTATAAGAAAAATGTTATTGATCTAGCTAATAATCAAGTGCATTGTTTTGGACTAAATATGTTGATTTAAGATGACGATGGAATATTTGTATTTCACCGCTCCGAGTACGGACGTCGGAAATTATACCCGAAAACTCCTCATGACTTAGGGAAACAAGATTTGGGTCCAGCACTCCGGATTAGGCACCACCACCCCGGCACACCTACGTCGGATGACGTAGAAATAGAAGAACCCCTGAGTACAGTTCTGTCTACCTAGACATCATACATCGGACCACAAATTTGTCCCCACTCCGTTGTGTATCGTACGAAAGCCTAATCAAAATGGCACCAAATTCATAACAGAGTTGGCGCCAAAATCTCATACGGCACGCTACCCCTGCCACTAGGGAGCTGCCAAGTGTCTATTACGCCGTTGACAGACCTAGATATGCGAATGACCGTCGGATGAAGAAATACGTTGACTATGATCTAAAGACTGATAATTAAATATAAAGAGTATAAATAGAGCAACAATAACCTCAAGAAAGGGGTTGATCATTCTGACCCAAAAGAAACCAACACTAAATACATGAGAGCATTTCTCTCTCGATCTCGAAAGTCCGACGTAGATCAAACAGAATACTTGTAACCCCAATTCGGGTTATATACTTGAAAAATATCTTTTTGTATATCTCTATAGCTAAACACTTGTAACGTTTAACAATCTCCATATTAATAAAACTATATCTCCATCACTGTCATATCTTGCCTTTATATCTACATACTTATATATATACAGTAGAAACTCTATAAAATAATACACTTGGGACCACCAAAATTTATTAATTAAAAGAGTTATTAATTAATCGATAAATTAATAATTATTAATTTATATATTAACTAATATTTTATTAATTTATAGTAAAATACTTAGTTTACAAACACCTTTCAAGCTTGCACTTAATTATTGTATACAATGCATGTATATCAAATGAAGGGCCCAATTTGAAAGAAACCTTCAATCTCCCACCTTATTATGCTTCTTGTGTTCAATGTATCAATTTATGGACATTAAAAATATTTTCTATATAAATACAAGATCAAAATATCTTCTTCATCACTTTTCGATGAAGAAGATGATGAAAGTTCTACAATGGAGCCCCCTTCGCGAAACGAAGCTATTAAAGCGGCAATCACATTGAACAATTTCTTGTTGAGCTATGAGAAAACAACACCAGAAGTTATTACCATGCTAAGGAAAATTAGAGACGAGATTCAAGGGGAAATTGATTTCAACAAAAAACAAAAGACAATTGAGTCATTTTTCAAGAAACCTTCGTAAATCATTCATGTAATATGCTATATATAAGGAATTATTAATTTATATTTTATATGCGATCTAAAGAAATTATCAAAAATGCATTATTTTATAATTTTAGCGAATTATTAATTTAGCACCCTATACCCGAGTCGGGACCGGCCAAAAATATTATCTTAGAGAGTTTATTAAATAATCGAGTATTAATTTATCGAGTTTCTACTGTACATGGAATGCTTGTGTGAGTTTTTAGACTACATTAAACATAATCCGAGCTTGATAATAAAATTAGACCCACCAAATGGCACCGTCTGTGGGAAACACGCAAACTGCCAACTCACTCTCCGCTCATGTTATTCCAAGGAAGAATTTACCGAGACAGACCCCCTAGAAGAACAAGTTAAAAAGTTACCGTTATGAAATATGAAATAAAGAGGAATGGGGGTACCAGACACCATGGCGCCTTCACAAAAAAAATAAAAATGAAACTGACAAAAAAGTGAACCGATTATAATGCATAAACATACCGCCAACCCTTCTTTACGTTGTTTGACAATGGGATTGCACTAAAAAAGATGGTGCCCCTACATATTCCTTGGTTGGTTGCTACAATTGGGGTGGGATTACTAATGAAGGTTGTACTATAAATGATGTTAAAGATGGTCTTTTGCAATACCATCATACGTACGGTGGTATTAGAAAATCAAATGCGGGACTAATATAACAAAAGACAAATATGAACTCTTGAATTGACATCAAACATCAGCTATTCCTATATTATCTCTATCTATAAATTTTTTTGGTTATTTTTTATCTCATATTCTAAACTCTTTTAATACTTTATTTTATTACATTTGTCTTTCATTAAAATTACTACTATTTTTCTCAAATAATCAAATGACACATGACCCATTTTTTTCTATATTTGGAATGAGTAAATTTGTAAATTAACACAAAATAGTCGATGACAAGAGTTGTGCAAACAAACACGTATTAAATTATTACCATATGGATTAGTAATATATCCATCTTTTGTAATCCTTCATGCATACGTTTATATATGTACCCGGTCAACCTTATACACAAGTAAAAATTATTCAATTTTTAAGCTTTGCTAGCCACATGGAAGGAGTAAAATCACAACAAACACTGATTTTCTTAATATTCGTCCGAAATCACATAACAGTTGTAAAACTTTTGTAAACTACTGTATATTGCAAAGATAAGAGGGGACAGCCAGCATATCTCATTTGATAACGGAAAACAATTTTTTTAAAAAAATTGTGTAATAACTAAGATCAAACATTACAATTGCCCCATAATATTCGTCATATCATTTTGTGAGTTTTACATTTCAATTTTTTCATTTACAAAACATCAACTTTCTTATAATTTTTCCATATCTTTAAAAGTACTTGATATTCATTTATTTATATTATTTAAATATTAAGTCATATATTGTGTAATTATAGAAGACCAAGTATACCCATAAAAAAATATTATAAAAAAATATGAGAAACATTTTTGGTTTTTTATATTTGAGAAACATTTTAACTGCTTTTGAGGATTAATAAGAGAAGACAATGTGTGATGTTTTTTTTTAAAAAAATGGTTTTATTTTCCATAATATAAGTAATTGATTCTAACAACATAAGTAGCACTTTGAAATTGTCAAATTGTCGGCCTGCAGGATAACAATAAACAAATAGAAGTGTCCCACTTTAAACTTGCACAAACAAATGAGGAACGTGACATTTCTATTTTATTAAAAACTAATTTAAGAACTCAATGAGTAATCAACAAACATACCCCACGTTTGTTAGGGTAAACCTTGACATATCTCAATGTCCAAGGATATTTACAACTTTTGGAAAAATTCTGGAGCCATTATTGTTTAATTATGAATATGTTCAGTCTCCCACAAAGCGATTAGTACCAATAACCGTACAAAGTAAGCAAAACCTTATGTGAAGTTTGTAGTTTGTACCACAAGGTTCATAAGATACGTACGCTAATACTATTAAGAATCATTAATTAGTACATAAAAACATACTTAATTTACAAAATCTTGAATTTTCAAGTTTTGTTTAGAATCTGATACATATAATCACTACAAAATAATGTTTGATTTAGTGAGAGTCAAAAGCTGTCACAAGTCTGTCGCTAATTTAAAAAGCTGTCACAAATCTGTCGCAAATTGACTAAACTGTCACAAAGTCGTCACAAAAACCGTCGCTAATAAGCTCGTAACAAAAAATACCGTCAATAATGTCGTCGTTATTTATGTATTTTTTTGTAGTGAATATAACATCAAAGTTATGAATTTAAAAAAAAAAAAGCATCATGAAGCATATATGTAGTAGCACATGATATATCATATGTACTAATTTTTAAAAATGTTTTCAGGTCCGGGTTTTTGATAATTAAGTATTACTTTTTCATCATTTTCTCTACTACAAAAAAATATGGCTGACCAGATTAATTAAATTGTAATGCTATTGATGTTATTAAATGTATAATTACCGTTGTTTTGAAGGTAAGTACATGTGTGGCATCAAGCCACTTTAATTTATTTGCTTATGTGAAATAATAAAGTTATAGCAACTGACTACGCATAGCATGTTAATAGAAGTAGAAGGTACAAAATGATTAAACCAGCAAACACTTGATCAGATGAATTTATTAAGTCAGTACTACGTATAGTGAGCTCATTAATTAATAACTACAGTAATATTTATTTTGGAAATTAACACCCCAAAAAAATGAAATTTATTTCTGATCAAAATTTGAAAAGCATTTCGTGACTTGGGTGGGGTCTCAAAAGTTTTTTTAGACATTATCTTTAACTCAACTTTTAGACATGTCTTGGTTGCGCGACGTGTAATCAACTTTTGATGGACCATACAAATTATTTTTGTAATCCACAATCCACATACACTGGGAAAAGGTTAGGAAAAAAGATAAATAATAGTTACTTATGCAAAAGAGAAATACCGTCTTTTTTTTGGGGAAAAAACTACTCCTTATATATTCCTAGCAAAAGAGTCGCTGCGTACGGACATGCCCCCTAGTACCAAACTTGTGATTTCAAATCCGATCAAAACCCAACAAGATTAAAACTCATACATGTATATATACCCAAAAACCGCAATTTTGAAGAAAAAACTTGATCCAAGCTTTTCACCTTTAGCCTTTCAAATGAATGAGAAAATGAGCTCAAAATATATACCTTTCTCCTAATTACAACCTCTCTTCATATATTTCCATTCGTAACACCAAATCATTCTGATCAAAAGAGAAGTTTTAAGACAACCAAAATCTAAAAAAAAAAATTAGGACTTAACTAATAACTTTCGATCAGTAATGAAAACCTCAAAAAGTGGTTTTATCGAATTATAAACTTATTATATCCAAATGGAGAAATTACGATAACTAGTGAAAATATCATGAAGGGTGATAGAACATGAAAATTGGACCCGAATATTCTATTCGGGTAATAATCAATCCACTTTATAAATGGGTACCCAACGCTTAAATGGGTCATCCCATGCCCTTTTCATCATGAAATAAGGCTGTTATTATTAAAAGCCCAAGCCCACTTAACTAGGGACCCATATCTGAAAAACCCCCTGAGATGAAGACATTTGTCAACATCCTAGAAGGCATAGTTGCTTATAAATAGCCAACTACCCCTCCCAGAAAAGGAGGACACGCACAGATCGAAAAATCTATCCAAAAATTATAGTGAGAAGTTGAGAAAAGAGAAAAATTAATCAAAGCTTATCCAGTGAGGAAACAAACCGAACAGAGAAAGAACCGAACATCGAAGAAGAAAGAGAACGATCAAGATAAGAGCTTAAATATTTAAATCAAGCGCAATTGTAGCAAGTTGATAATAATCCGAACAAATGTAATGACCCGATCAATAATAAAGACCACGAGGTGTTCATTACTTGCAGTTAATTTATCATTATTCTATTGTTGAAAAGTCTAACGCGACCGACCAAGACCAAAGTTATGGCTTTATCAAAGGGTGCTCATATTAGATTCAAGCTTAAACATAATCTCTCCTGATATTAAGATGTTCCAAAAACCCCACGGTAGCTATCTTGATTTAATAAGTCTAACCAAAAACAAACCCACCATCAAATTTATTATGCCAAAAAGCTTCAGAGATGAACTCATCGTAAGGTAAAACTTACAAGAATACTTGAACCTTAAACGCTTAACAATGGCGGCCCTACGGGTTGTGAGCACCTAAGTTTTGGAAAAAAAAATGTGCCCCTTTACCAGTCATAGCAAAAAAATAAATTACAACAAATTAAAATATAACAAAATTGAACCGATAACATAACAAAATATTTTTTGATAACATATTACAACACGAAACAATTAACAACGGAAATGCTTTCTACTTACATTATTTGAAGCAAATTCTTCAATTATATTATCGAATTTAAGCTTATATAATAACTCCTTCTCAATTGCAATTCATACTTATTTCATCATTATTTTCTCTATTTCGACTTGATTGTGCGTTACTTTGATCTTTTTTTCTCTCAAAAAGATTAGATATTGATCCTTTATATTTCTTATCTTCTTTTTCTTTATCTTCTCTAATAAGTTTAAATTGATGTCCGGACAATTTTTTCTTTTTATTCATAACACCTACACAAAATAAGTATCAATTAAATTTACATTTTATATCTAATTTTTTAATCAAACTTAAATACTAACAAGTAATAATCCCCAATTGAATATATTCATGACGTAGAACAAATTGAACCCTAATAAAAAACATAAATAAATTGAAAAAACCCTAATTAACAATTGATGTGCAGATTACCAAATATAATTGAAATATCAATATTCTATTCACCCTAATTGAGATAAAAAAGGAGAAGCCATAATATCTTGTTTGAGCGTATATGGGGGGGAGGTGAGTGATTTTGATCCGTCCTTATGCCTTTGTAAATGTGAGTTTTGTTTTTTTTAGTAATATATCTCTATATCTCTTTGTTATTAGTACTATGTATTTACTTGTGCGCTCTTTATTTTATTTTTAGCGCTGTTTTCGTTATTAAAAATAAAAATAAATAAAAAATGGGCGCCTTACTTGGGCTTGCACCTAAGAGTCCAGTCTGCTTTTGGCTGACTCATTGGCCTCCCCTCTCCTGACTCTGAAAGAACTTCCTCTCAAACACAAGAACTCCTATTTATCCAAATGATGCACATTGCACCACCATGGATCCTACTTGAAAAGGATCTAGCATTTAATGGGTAATTGCTTCCACAATTTAAAATCAATTTTTTTTGCCAAATCTCTCATATATTTCTACATTTAACATCGGAGGAAGTTTTGTGTTTCTACAATTGACTATAATTTCATAATCAATTTCAATTATAACATTAAATAAGCTCAAGGAGTAACAAATAAGTAGCTATAAGTTCACCAAATGCATTGGTGTCTAAATTACTAGAGAAAGAAAAAATTGTCCCCGTATACTCTCTCTTAAATACAGCCTTTTCTCATTAAAAATCCGTAGAGACTAACGAATGGAAGAACATTAATAAAAAGTTATAAACGCTAACTCTTTACGATAATGAACCAGATTGTAATGTGACTCTAAGACAATGCAAGAAACGTCATAAAGCTAGGATATCAGACACGAAAGTGCTCAAATGGCATCGGTGGTGCTAGCTTAACTAAGATCTCAGGCGGTTAGTAAATCTTACTTGATATAATATAATTTGATAGTACTTGGATAATTGCTGGTAATATTTTGAACGTTTGTCAATGTTTAGAAATGTTATAATGAATATCAAGAATTCATTTTCAATTTATATTAGTATAAGGGAAATGCTATATAACATGTGCCCCCATATCACATATTAAGGTGTAAATGATTATCAAAATTATGATAAATATATTTATAAGTATTTAATAGTGTTAAAACATGTTAAGTAAATGATGTGTATAAATTAAACAAACACATATCATGATATCACTTAACGTGTAATATTATAAATGTTCATTTAACATTAGGTTAGGAAAGAAAATTAATATTAACATGGGCACATATAGCGGAACCATTGATATTATCATTTGCTTTGCAATTGCATTAAATGGTTAACCGTGCTCGTTTGTCTATTCGTTTTTTTTTATATATGGTAGTACATGGTCAAATGATAGGGTATCCAGCTAGATAACTTACCATATAGCTAGCTTCCAATCACATCATATATAAAAACAAAGGCCAATGAATATTGCCTCACATCCCTACTCCAACCACATAGCACACGAAAGAGAGATCAATGGGGGAAGAAGCTACTACAACCGATGTGAATAAAATGATGGAAATTCCGTCACGAGGTCACTTTGTGCTAGTACACGGGATGAGTGGGGGGAGCTGGTGCTGGTACAAAATAAGGTGCTTGATTGAGAATTCGGGTTATAAGGTATCGTGTGTCGACCTCAAAGGAGCTGGGATAGACAGTTCCGATGCTAACTCGATTCACTCTTTTGAAGATTACAACAAGCCACTCATTGACTTTATGTCCGCCTTGCCTGATGATCAAAAGGTCTCTTATTTTCTCTCTCTCTCTCTCTCTCTATATATATATATATATATATGTATATATATATATCTTGATTAGTAATCGATACCGCATGTCAAGCTACTGACCTTCATATATAGGCATAGTTAGCCGATTTTGTGGTTGCATGTCTGTAGTAATTACAAATTTGTCGCATAGTTTGGCTCATCTCCGCTTGCAAATTGAGGAAAAGTGATTCAGATTAATTATGTATAAATTTAGGAAATTAGGAGGCAAAACAGGAGTTTTCAAGTTTTATTACATTTTAGTGGAGTATCGCAGACTGCAGTTTTCAAAATGTCCAAATTACTCCATATAAGTAGCACGACTATCCTTAACCGTATGTTGTGTCACCACTGCAAATTATTGAATATTTTTATTAGAAAATGATCGATATTAATGCAGATCAGCAGATTCCAGATCACAATTATGAATTCCATTAGACTATCAATACGAAAGATTTGTACTTACAGTCGAATATTTAAAAAAAATGAATATAAACGTTCCTAGAAATAATTAAGGTTAAAACCTAATCGTCCCCTTAGTTTGAGCAAGTATTTATTTTGTCTTTAATATTTAATCCATTGAAAAACTTACTTCTAATTAAACTGGTAAAAGACTGACGGGGTCCGCCACCAATATTTGAAGAATGTAATACATTAGTCTTCAATATTTCAGATTTGAAAATTGATATATAATGGCCTTAATAGGGGCATGCTGTTTTTTATAATAGCAAGTTTAAAAATAAAATCAAGAAAATCACCCAATTGTATGAACTTTGAAAGCATTTGTATCATTTTGACATTTTTTGCTCATAATTCTATACTAGGGGCAAAAGAGTTTATTATTGAAGCTTGTGGATTAGTAACCAAATTAAATTGTTTTTAAAAAATTGTAAGTTTCGTTGAAACTATATGTATCGTTGTTAACCCAAAAACTCAGGAAAATGACCACTACAAAAAAAATACTCAAATAGCGACGGGATTAGTTACGGTATTTTTTGTTACGAGATTATTAGCGACGGTTTTTGTGACGGTTTTACGATAGTTTAGTCAATTTGTGACAACTTTTTAAATTAGTGACATACTTGTGACAGATTTTGACTCTTATTAAATCAAATATTATTTTATAGTGGATGTGAACATTGTTGCATTTTCATAATCATACTACAGCATTAATCAATATAGTTATTAACCTGCCAGCCACACTAAGATCACACCTCCATCAATATCTTTTATTTTTTTAGGATTGATTTATATTTTGTGTTAAATTTAAAAGTTTCATGTAACATCTCTATAACAATTATTATACTATTAATAAAGTTAAAATTTAAAGTGACAATGCAAATGAATAGAGCAGACAAGAATTTGTAATAAATATTATTGTTACTTTATTTTGGTGAGGATGAGCAGGGCCGGAGCTAGAGTTTCGAAGTCATTGTGCCTTCATGAAAACGAGGCACCTTTTGTGTATTTATATTTAATTTTATTTAATAATAAGATAAAATAAATACAAAAATATTACTAACAATGATTGAACTCACATTATATAAGAATGATAGCAAAATTAAATATAACTAATTTTCAAGAAACTGTCATATTGAACACACACTTACCTGTGTCAAAACAATGATTTATATATTTATATTTTATATAAAATTAATAAAACATATTTTTTTTCAAAAACGGAGGCCTATAAATTTCGGTATTTTTCAGAGGCCTATAAATTAATATAAATAGTTTAAATTAATTTTTCTATTCATAAATAGTGATTTATGAGATTGATGTGAGACCATTTTTTTTTAATACTTTCTATTAAAAAAGATTTAGATGATTTACTCTAATCATTACAAAATAATGTTTGATTCAATGAGAGTAAAAAACTGTCACAAGTCTGTCGCTAATTTAAAAAATTGTCATAAATCTGTCGCAAATTGACTAAACTGTCACAAAACCGTCACAAAAACCATCGCTAATAAGCTCGTAATAAAAAATACCGTCACTAATCCCGTCGATATTTGAATATTTTTTTTTTTAGTGAATACTTTAATAGAATATTATGAAAGTCTACATGTCATTATCAAAATATTTTTAAACTTTTACAGGTAATTTTGGTGGGACATAGTGCAGGGGGGCTGAGCCTAACAGATGCAACACATAAATTTGCTAAGAAAATATGCTTAGCCATTTATATAGGGGCTACCATGCTCAAAACTGGGTTCTTGACCGAACAAGATATCAAAGATGTAGGTTCTCTTATTTTTCCCTCTTCAAAGTACTTAACATATAACCCCTACTACTACTTACTTTATCAAATTGTTTAATGTTTATCATTAGTTCCAAATAATAACATCAACAAAACTGTCTTGTGCAATATTGTGACTCGGACATAGTAAGCTTACCCTCTTAGGGAACTTGAAATTAGTATATCTATAGGAACATTATTTTGTTAAAATATGTAACTATATACGTTTATTTAATGCCAAACTTTCTACAATTAACAGGAGGTTTGTGTCTTGAAGAAATCTACAAGAATTGTATTTTTCCTAAGTTTCGGAACATATAAACACCTACATTTGATTTTTCATATATACTATTTATTTATATGTATGTTATATAGGGCAATATATTTGATCATGTTAAATAAGTCATGTTATCGTTTTTTTAATATGTATTCATAAAAAAAAAAAAAAAATCTTCTTAAATCAACTTTTTATTTTATTTATAAAATGTATGTTTAAAAAAATTTATAAAATTTAACTTATATATTTTTTTAGGTATTTATTAATATCACTATCTTATAAACTATAAAAAAAACAATAAATACCAAAAAAATATAAAAAAATCAAATATTACAGATTTTTTTAAACAGACACTTTATAAATAAAATTAAACATGAATTTAAAAATAATAATAATAACAAATACATATAAAAAACAATAAAATAATCAAAACTTGACTGTATTATAATAGAATGTGAACCGTCCAGCTGTGACTGGACCTTTAAATGGAGTATATAGTAGGCTAGTAGCTGCAGGCCCGGATTATTTTGTCTTGTTGAATTAGAACAAATAAAAACTAACAATAATTTGATAAAGTTGACTGGATAACAAATTGTTGTTTCATGAAAGGGAGATATATCAAAGATGATATCAGCACGTAATCACGAGTTGTAACAAACTGGCCTTCACCTAAATATAATTGTCACAATAACAAGAAGACAGTTCACTAGCTGGTACTATAAGATACGGTTACAAGTTACATAATTGCATTATGGTATTATTTAGCCGTCGCGTCTGATCTTATATAAGACAAATACTATACTTATATTAGCTTCTTTTTTTTACATCTTTTACCCCTACTTGTCTATTTTGGTCCCTTTTAAGTTTGTCCAACTCAAAACATTAATACTCTCTCTCTACCCATTTATATTTGTGATATACGAAACCACACATAATTTTGATCGGCTTTAAATATGTTATTAAATTGCTGAAATAATTTTTTTAAAAATTCTATCATATAGTTTAACATTTAAACTATGTAAAAAATTTGAAATTTTTCGTTTCGGCAATTTAATTATATGTTCTCAAAATTACACGTGATTTCGTATAATAAATATAAATTGATACTAGGGATAACTTTTTTCAAATAAGGACGGCAATATTACATATAAAGGTGTATAATTAAAAGAACAAAAGATGGCTTACATAAATGTATAATGTGGCTAGTTTATAGAAAGTGAAAGTGTGAATATATAGTTTCTTCTGAGTATTGATATATTCATCCAAAAAATATACCCAAAAATTTTATACGTTGATTTGGCGGATTAAATGGACCAATTATAAATTAAATAAAAAATATTTTTAATATCAAAACAAATCACCATATCAGCGGGATAAGTAAAGTTTTTTGGTAAGATTTTTGGATGACAATATCATTTATCTCCTTCCAAAAAGTGGTTTGTCTGGGATGCGTAAAAGATTAAACAAATCTAAAAGTTCAGCTCATATAGATCCGTTATGATTCAATAGTTCAAATTAAGATCAGAGAATCTTATACAAAACCATGA
Source organism: Primula vulgaris (assembly GCA_963920805.1). Lineage (NCBI taxonomy): Eukaryota > Viridiplantae > Streptophyta > Magnoliopsida > Ericales > Primulaceae > Primula > Primula vulgaris. Next base: position 22,329,061 of record OY987213.1, read on the forward strand.
GGCATGAATTTGAAAATTTTAAATTATGAACCAAGACAACTTAAATCAAGCCATTGCTTCTGTCGGATTGAGGTATACTGGTTTATACTTAATTAGAGATCTGGTGTCACTCATCATATGATGCGAGTCACTAATACATTTTGGGAAGATAATTTGGGTCTCCAACATACTCCATACGTTTCTAAATAATTAATCACTATGAAACTACGTGCAACTTTCAATTCAAAAAGTCTCATATCAAATTGCCGAATGAATTTTTTTAAATATAATAATATTGTTTAGCATATAAACTATATATTTAATTTTTGAAAAAATTATGACAGCAATTTGAATACGAGATTAAAATTGCACGTAATTACATGGCGACAAAATTATTTAGAGACCCCTGCGAAATACAAAATTTTGCATCCTTTCAGTTAGAACTATTTTTTGTATTTTAAAAGTCTTAATGCTAGGGGTCCCCTTTAATGTTAATCTTTATATTGACAAGGCTAAATATTAATGTGTGTACTTTGTAGACTTAATAAATGAGTCTAACATGCTGATCAAACCCGTTTTGTGCCAAGACATAATCCATAATGCGATAGCTAAAATTTCTCTAGTGCATGACATATGTTTTCATTGGTAATACGAAATATTAAAATTCCACAAATTACATGTTAGATTAAATTTCAAACTATTACAGGGGGTACCGGATTTATCAGAATTTGGAGATGTGTATGAATTGGGATTTGGCCTAGGACCTGATCAACCGCCAACTAGTGCTCTTGTTAAGAAAGAATATCAACGCCAAATTATTTACCAAATGAGCCCTCAAGAGGTAAATCCTTGATCGTATATGACACTACATAGATTTTACTACATAGGATGTCAATGTGCACACATGACTTTCTATTCCGTGTCCTCATATATTTAGATTTTACAGTATTTTGTCACACCATAAAGGATCTACATTAAGAAATACTTCTATCAGTTAACCAACAAACTTAGGCTTTTTTTGCGCAAAGTCTTGTTGATCAGTTTAACTTTTTGCAACTTTCAAAGACACGCACATAGAATATAGGTGAAGCCGAGAAGAAGACCGTGTTCGTTTAACTTGAAATCTATGATCTTTCCAGGCCATCAAAAAGTTCGATTTCGTTGTCTTACGAATAAAGTACATGTGAAAAACTACGAATAGAAACAACTATATATAAACTAAAACAAACCATATATAATTACCTTTCAAGAGCATAATGAACCTGTATTTCTAAAATATCTCCAACAGGACTCAGCTTTAGCTTCAATGCTCTTAAAACCTGGCCCGGTGTTGGCACTTGTATCAGCTAAGTTTCCCGAAGGAGAAGACATCGATAAAGTTCCACGTGTATATATCAAAACATTGCACGATCATGTGGTGAAGCCCGAGCAACAGGACACCATGATAAGAAGGTGGCCATTGTCGGAGGTGTATGTTTTAGAGAGTGATCATAGTCCGTTTTTCTCCACACCATTGCTACTTTTCGAGCTGCTTGTCAAAGCTGCTGCTTCGGTGGAAATTCTTGGATCTAATTAATTTATAAATTTATCTACTTTCATTGCCAAAAAGGTAGTGATGAGTTGAAATGTTTTGTGGAGATTGAATCTAATCTTTTTGATCTTCAAAATAATAAAAGAAAGAGGCCAAAGTTTGATTTAATTTTCTTCCTTAGTATGAGTTACAGAATATAAGTTAGTATATATTTTAATTGGATATTAACAATAAATGGCCTATTAGCTCAGCTGGTTTGAGCGTCGTGCTAATAATGCGAAGGTCGCAGGTTCGAGATCTGCATGGACCATTTATTTTTTGCTTTAATTCTGTGATTTCTTGTAATATTCACAAAACAATCCATGGAAATAGATAAATCTCTTGGAGAAGACAGATTTCATTATATCAGGATATAAGATAGTAACCATTTGTGCTAATAATGCGAAGGTCGCAGGTTCGAGATCTGCATGGGCCATTTATTTTTTGCTTTAATTCTGTGATTTCTTGTAATATTCACAAAACAATCCATGGAAATAGATAAATCTCTTGGAGAAGACAGATTTCATTATATCAGGATATAAGATAGTAACCATTTGTGTTATGAGTATACGTTAATTAAGTGACACATAAATTAACCAATTAATAGAGAAAAAATACAAATTGTAGCATGTATTTCAATGACCACACAAGGAAATTTTATAGAATTACTTCGTCCAACTCTTTTTCCAACTTTAAATGCCATAACTTTACATTCTAAAATGTGTTTTCTCGAAAAATGCTTAAAAAGGGAAAACTTGATACATAAGTGGATTATCACGTCCAGAATTGTAGATCTTGTAGTATTAATTTCACACCAAAGAGTGCATGCATGCATGCTTAGAGCAAATGATGATTATTTAAAAAAACGCTATCTATACTATACTGTTATAACAACCAAAGTAAAAAAAACGTTTAACAATGTAATATAAAAAATAATCATAAATTTAATATAAAAAAATTGACAATGTAATATAAAAAATAATCATAAATTCATATTTTTGACAAACTTTACAATATAAATGCATATTTTCCAAAATCCATTTTTTTTTAGAAAAATACAAAAAATAGATCAAATACGCTATCTATACTATACTATAATCTTTTTAACAATTTAATACAAAAAATAATCATAAATTTTTTTGACAGTTTAATACACAGTTTAATGGACTGTCTAATACATCATTGACAATCTAATATGCCATGAACAGTCTAATACATCAATAGAAAATTTAAATACGTGAAGACATTCTAATGTAAGTTAAATGTTACAATTTAATATTTCTAGAGCTATTTATAAGCTCAGGGACTGATTTGAAAAACAAAAACATGGTGAATTTACAAACTTAGTCCCTGGTTTATTTTATCAGAGACTTAGATATGAACCAGATACATATATAGATATTGTTAACATGTTTGTGCTAACATTCGTTTGTTTAGCGGATTGACACTTCGAAGGAACGTTTGTGGGCACCGTTGGCTAATGTTTGGTGTGTAGGAGAGTCAAGGAATTAAAGTTTGATACGGTTCAAGCTTTGGACAGGTTTGAATCAAGGAAACACGTTCGATATGGTTCGAACGGACTGTTGGTTTTGAATTACGACGACAGACTGTTTTGTTTTCAAATGGCGGGTTGTTTTGGTTACATTACGGGTTGATTACGAGAATCAAAATGGGTTGAACATTTGGCATGTTGCAGCTGCTGTAAAGTCACTTTAGAAGGGCTGCACACCTTAAAAAAAGGACGGGAACGGTTCCAGGGGTCGCTCTTGCAGTTTTTCCATCACTTTGTAACCGCTAGGACAGTTTTTAACCTTGTTTTGTACTTGTAACTGCCATGTATATATTATAAATACATGGGCAGATTGTATTTCGTTTTTTAGTTTGTTTTGGAAGAGAAAAGTCTGTAAACGAGTCCTTGTAATTATTAATGGAATTATAATTTAAAGGTTGGCCAATTGGTTGTAATTTCGATATTCGTTTACTTACATTTGCTTGTCTATGTTGCTGCGTTTTCTGTCACAGAAACCAGCCATGTTTTGGTGTTGAAACGGGCTGCGTTTGAGAGCGACACACGAGTGTTGTGAGTGAAACACGAGTGTACGTGAGTGTTGGTTTGACTGAGCGAGTAGGGCAGCGATTAAGCCCCGGTTCGTGCCATAATGGGGGCTGTTTTATGGAGCGACAGACCCGTGACAGATACTTAGATACATATAAGAACTGTCGAAGGTTCGAATCCCTCTCTCTCCTTTTATTCATTGAACAAAGTTCTATCTTTATTGGTTTTTCTATGACCGGTAACAAAAATTTTGGTACTGCATGGTTCCACCCTGCAAGAACTCCGAACCATTCTCTTGAAGCTCATCCTCTTCATCATAAATCATCTGCTTGCCCCGAAATGACCTGGACCAATATTGAAATCCCAATTCATTGGTCCTTTCGATCCAATCAAATAGAAACCCCAAGGACGCCATATTCTAGGAGCCCAAACTATGTGATTGAATAAATCCTCCTCTATCTGCTGCGGGTCAAGGGTGCCTTCTCCTTGCCCTTTTTCAAACTCCGATTCGTATTTTTCATAGAGAAATATCTGATCAAGAATAGAACAAAATCCGTTTTGCATCATATCTAAGGGATTCCTTGGTTCGAGCCGGCGAAACAATATCACTCGATCATTATCAAACTGACTGTAATCTTTTTCTGATACATATCGTTTATAGAAATTGTTTATATAGTACATATATACATACATATATATATATATAAATATATCGATACATGCATGTATAGATACAGATCTGGGGAGAGCGAGAGAGAAGATCGGGCTGCCACCGAGCTCTAACGACAGTGGCAGAGGTGGCTTCGTTCGTCGAAGAAGTGGGTCCTTCGACGATGACGTACCATCATCACCACGGAAGGATGGGTTTTTCACCATACACACACACACACACACACACATATTATATATATATAAAGATAGAGAGATCTGATCGCAACGGATGTGTAGTGGAGGCTGCGGTGGAAGTGGGGTATAGCCAGAGCTCCGACGACGACGGATGCGGGTTTTCTTGGAGTAATTGTTGGTATTTTTTTTTTGAGAGGGAGGCTGTTATGAATAGACGAGGGAAGCGGGTAAAACATAATTTGTACCCATTTTATATACATGCTATCAAAATCAAATTAAAATATTTGAAAATGTAACTTATGCTAATAAATAATAAAAGAGGTATCAAAACCTAACAATTTTCTTAAAAAGCTACGGGGCTCCGATTAACTCCTCATATCGTTGTGACCACATCAAATTATTACTACAGAAAGGTTATTTTTAAGTGGAAGTTACATATAAAAGATCTATTTTTAAAAAAATGAAATTGAATAAACAAAACATAATATAAAATACATGTGTCACATTAATTACAAAATCTTAGCATTATGTTTATCAGAAGACAAATACATGTTTATAATAATGTGTAACTATGCAAATGAATCCGAACTAGTATAGACAATTCATGTTTCATGTGAATAATCTTGAACCATGCGTGTCAATATCAGTATTGAGTTGCAAGATTTGTCCATATGTATGAGTTATAAGATGTGGTAGTAAGGAAAACTTTAAGTTATTATCACAAACAAACTTAATATAAGTATTTTACATTATTTTAAACTTAATGAAACGATCTATATATATATTTTTAATATGAAATGCGAATTTATAACTAACGCAACCGTAAAAATATACGGAATATGACAATATAGAGTTTATTCTTATTTATAACTAGCCCGAGTTGGGACCGATATTTTTTTATGATTACAGAAAAGTTATTTCTATATAGAGTATTATTAAGGTTTTACTATACTATTAGTAAAATGAAATTATAACAGTTGTCGTGCCCAGTGCGTATGCTTTATAGACACCAATCAAAGAGCCCTTTATAGACATGGAAATAAATAAGAATCACTCACAAGTCACAAGCGAATGGCAATATTTCAACAGATTGGTGATATAAGCAGAGACTTTTTGACATAGGCTCTCGCAGATACTCAATGTGGACCATCAGATCATGTATATGAGGGTAAATCAATGATCCATATTGAGTCTATACGAGAGTGTCAAAAAGTTTATACTTATATATCGAGCCAATAATAACCCACCTTATAAAACTCTATTAATTAATTAAATTCTAAACGTAACAGAAACTCTAGGTCACGTAATCTCCAGTTAGTTACCCGCTCTTTTTTATCATATTTATACATTCATAATACACATATATACACATACTAATGATGAAATATTGCTTTCTAAGTTGCTTCATCTCTCCCTGCAATCTCCATAGGTATGCCCATAACCTTAATTTATTTGTTCTTCTTGAATTTTACATGTATTAATGTTTAGTAGGAGTATTTGATACTGGGGTAAATGGTAATGTAATAATGTCGATTCTTGTGTATTTCTGTTTCAAATATTCCTTTGCATAGGATTTCTCTTGAACAATTTTTTCTAATTTCTAGTGTAACAAATTTTTGAAGTTTCTGTTTAAAGCTTAAACATTCAGAAGTATAAACTAAAAATAAATAGAACTTCGGTTTTAAAATTTGACTGTAGCTAGTACGTGCTGTGTGGATGCAGTTTGTAAGCTTTTTTTCTTCTTTTCTTTTCAAATAGAAGCTGCATTGCACTTGGTTGACTTGCTTAAAGTCTTTAAGTATGTATTATTTAGACTTTTTGCCCAAATAATCTAGATGTTTGAACTTTCAAGCCGGATAATCTTGACTTTCCACTCTTTTTTGAAAGGAGAAACAAAATAAGCCCCATACGTACACGAGGAAGTAACTGATTAGTTAAAATTCAAACAGGCAAAACAACAAAGCATTTCTATTTCATTAAGCAGCCGAAAAATTAGGTAAACTCGCATAAATAATATTTATATTTCATTTTTATTTCCCTGGCATTGAAGTTTCTGTACACGCTTGGAAAGAACTAGATAGTGTGATTAAATGGACTACAACCAATCTCATATTGAGATTTTTTTATATTTTTAATCATGTATTTTCCGAATTTATGTGGAATGCAGCCTTTTAGCCAACAATACACAGTCGTGTAGGTTATTTTATTGAGATATCTGTGTCCTTAAATCATTTCCTTGACAGGATATGATTTGAAGTTAACAATAGAAAAAGTATTCTAATTCGTCTTCGTAGTGAGCCAACTTATTTGATGTGGCTGTTTAGCGACCTTAAGATGTTTCACACCAATTATCTTTTCTATTCTTAGTCACCACAAACCTATCTTAGTGCACAATATTTAGAAGACTGATCTTTGAGGTACATGAAACGAGATTAAGTATATAATTTTATGAAAGAAACTTCTATGCTACATCAGGTTTCATGTATTCTGGGTTCTTTGACGAATCTAATTGAAACATAACATGACAACACCTTACCATGGAAATTATTGAAATGCGGTTTCCTCAGAATCGGATGACATTTTTATGTTCATTTGGAGAAAATGTGAAACATCCTCGTACCTTGTTTGGTTGCAGCTTTTATGCCCGGGTTTTCCCCTTAAAACACGGATGCATCTGGTTGATCAGCTTAAAAGTTAAAACCTGAGTTTTTTTCTTGTTATTTGGACTGTAAAATGCTGTAAGCTTTAAGCTGGACAAACACAACTTTTTTCTCAGTATTAGAACACGAGCTTCTTTCCTTTAAAGGGATACCAAACAAGCCTTAATTAACGATACAAAGAGGACATGCATCATGAGTTTATTTCGAAACGTGTATGCTGTAACGCCTAGATTTTTGGAGTTTATTTTTGGTTGTAACGCCTAGAGTTTGAAGTTTATTTTTGGTTGTAACGCCTAGAGTTACGGAGTTGTTGAGTTGTCTTTTATTATGTTTGATATTGCATATAGGTGTTTACCTTATTTGAGATATTTACATGTTGTTCTTGTATTGAATTATAGAGTTGTTACGGGTTGCGAACCCTTATGTTTGATATTGCATATAGGTGTTTACCTTATTTTATATTCTTACGTGTTGTTCATGTAATGAGTTATGGAGCTGTTACGGGTTGTGAACCCTGCGTATTTTATTTTTGAATTATGACACGAATAGTGCGTTTAAGTTCTTATGGTCTTATTGTAATTTTATCATTTCTGGGTATAGTTGTTTAGAAGGGAAATTTCGGGACGAAATTCTTTTAAGGAGGGTTAGTTGTAACATCCCGTATTTTTATAAGTGTTTTTAATTATGATGTAATTTATCCAAAAACGTTTTATTCAAATTTTACCAAAAACCGGTCACTCGACTAATTTTTTTAGCCAAAAACCGAAACTCTATCGAAAAGCTTTATTTTTAAAACCTGATACTAATTTTATAAATAAAAAGGACCCAATAGTTTTGTTTTTAAAGATTTGTTATTATTGAGTAGTATATTAATATTTTTGGATTTAGAGTTAACTTTTAGAACTTTAGAGACCAAATAGTTCGTTACCACAAACTATCTCAAAACAGTTTTTCTAAACACTTTTCAGCCACTTTTTAAAACCTAAAACCTAAAAATCAGCCCAAGCAAGAGAGAAAAAGAGAGAAAAGAGATAAAAGAAAGAAGAACAAGAAGAAGAGGAAACCATCGTTAGCGAGTTCATACCGGAAGCATCTCCTCTACGCACTAAGCTAACGGGGGTTATCCATTGCGACTAGACGAGGGTGTATGTTAGGTTTTGGTTTTGCGTTTATTAGAAATTGGGGGTTTATGCCTTTTATCTTAATTAGGTTTATAAATTGTTAATTGGGGTTAGTTGTTATATTTTTAATTCGCTTCTTTGATTTTGGATTAGTTGTGGATTTAATATTTTGATTTCGGATTAATGATAATGTTAATGGGTTGCGTGTTATATGCATTGATTATGTATTATTATGGCTGTTGATAGAATTGGGTAAATTATTGTTGAATAAAAATGTGTTTTATATTGCGTATACAAGGTGTTTGTTAAAATGCCTGAATGAGTTTTTATGTTGATTAGACTTGTTTGGCTAGTTGGGAATCTAGCACCTATGCTTTTGGATTTTGTTGAATTACGTTAGAATGACGTATGAGAATGTGATAAATGATTAGTTTATTATTTATTGGCCGAGGCCTTACTATTTATATGTATGAGAATGTGTTATATGAATAGTATAATATTATTGGCCGATGCCTTAATATTGATACATTAGCAATGGTCTCTGTCTCTTCCTAATTCCGGGGACAGAAGACGGCCGTGGGGATAGGGAATGACTCGTCTTACGGACTGGGGCGAGTGGCATGAGAGGTCCTAGTGTGCACTATATTTATTTTATGTTAGCTATGGTCTCTGTCTCTTCCTAATTCCGGGGACAGTAGACGGCCGTGGGGATAGGGAATGACTCGTCTTACGGACTGGGACGAGTGGCATGAGAGGTCCAAGTGTGCACTTTAAATCTACTTTTATGTTGCAATGGTCTCTGTCTCTTCCTAATTCCGGGGACAGAAGACGGCCGTGGGGATAGGGAATGACCTACCTTACGGATTGGGGTTGGTGGCATGAGAGGTCCATGTTTGTGATAGATTTGAGTTGACGTTATTTAATTTTTTTAATTCATTTCGTTGTAGGATGTTATAATATTCCTTTTTACATGTTGATTATCGTAGTTGTTGTTTGTGAGTTCTTGCATCTAAGGGATGGAGTGACGGTATTTGTGGTGCCGTCCCGTCTAGTTATGTGCGTGGGACTCACCGTTACAATTTTGTGTTTCAGGTACCATTTAGGTTGGCATGTTTGGATAAGAGCTGTTGCATTGCAACATCACATGGGCTCGGGGCTTTCAGTTTCTTTTCACTTAGATTTTATTTTGAGGTTGTAGCCTACGGGCAATTTTCATTCGTTTATTTTATTATCTTGTAGCCGCGTTTGGCAAACTTTTATTTATGGTTTAATTGTTCCTTTAGCTCGTAAGTGTTTTCTTTTTAAATTTTTTTTTAATTTCGTACCAACAGGTTATCTTTTCTTTGTTTTAAAAAGGTCATGCCTCGATATCCGTGTTCTATGGATTTTGGGGCGTGACATATGCTTTCCTAATCTCAGTTGAGAACTTGAAGCAAAGGCGATCATAATCTTAATCAAACAGCCTGTTAGTGTGATGTAAAGGAGGCCAGTAGGTATTTATTCACCAAGTAATTTTAGCTAATTTAATTGGTGACACTATTGTTTTCCATGTTAAAATTATAAACTCATGATATTTCCCCCCCTGAATTGCAGCCTGCTCCAATTGAACTCTACAAGAACAGCCACATCCAGTATTTCCTGTCGTACGGGAAACAAAAATAATTTTCTTTTACGTGTTTCCGTATTCTAATTCACAAGGTTTCTCGGCCTTTCTATTATGTAAATCCTCTGCATAAAAAGTACTTGGAATTATGGATTGAAGTTAATTAAACCTTGCTATACCCCTCAACTTTTCCGCATTCAACAATATGGTAGGGGTAGACTGGTAGTCGAGCCTTTTCGTAATGTGTTACTTCTTCCTATTTAGCTAGACTTTTCAGATGCGTTTGGCCCGCTGCCATCTGTTCAATTAAGCTGCAAAATCTCCAAAACATTGGGTTCTTCACCCAATACTAATGGAATTATTATTGAAGAGCCCATATTAGAGAATGCGTGGGATTTTCACCGAAATAATTATGCTTTTTCAGTAAATGAGGGTGTAGGACTCATCGATTTTGAGGTTCTCAAGGTTGTTGGTTGAGGAGCTATTGGAAAAGTATATCAGGTGAGAAAACGAGATTCTTCGGAAATTTTTGCAATGAAGGTTGTGAGGAAAGATAAGATCATGGAGAGGAATCAAGTTGAATATATGCAATACGAGAGAGAGATAATGGCGAAAATAGACCACCCTTTTATTGTAAAGCTCAAATATTCGTTCCAGGTATTGGCATAAGAGTAGTGCTTATACAAAATTCAGCAATGCGCCATGAACAGCATTTTTCACCTAATAAATATCTATACAGATCTATTTTAACCGCACTTTTCTACAAATATGTTCTTTTTGATCGATGTTAGAACTTAAGGTGACTTGCTAAAGTAACTTAATTTATTGTCGTATTGGATTATATGTCAAAAATACTTGTGTATTATATTTGCACAAAAAGTTACTGATATTCCTGGTTACAACTGGCAGTTACAACCACAGTTGTAACCTGTTGTTATACAGATTCCTGTAGAATCTGTATTTTCTGAATTTATTCTATTGATAATATTTTATCAATACAGATTATATTATCACGTTTTTATATAGATATTATATATGTTTTGATAATATTTGAGTATTAAACAAAGTTAATTATCTTTCCGAACTACGTGGGATTTGTTTTTAAAAAGATATTATCTTATGAAAAATTTTGTTTTATTCCTTAAATTTTGCTAAATAAAATCTTTTTTTATTCTATTTTATACGAATGATTAATTATTGATTTGCTGAATATAAGTTTGAATCATATTAGGAGATATATTATTCCATATATAAATCTATTTATTGTCTCGTGTGAATCTTTTTGAATAAATATATTATCTCCTACTTCGAGATATATACTAGCTTATACTAACAGATTTGATTAGATTTGTTTGTGCTGTAATTATGTGAATTATAGACAAGATATCTAAAAGAAAGTCAACTAAAACTTCTTGTTACAAGCAATTTCAGCCGAATTTATTAAGAAAATTTGGAGCTAAAATAGGCATGTGTTCCTAACAAAATTAATCTCTAAAAATCTTACAAATATGTCGATCAAATCCTCATTCAATGGGCAGCGATATTCTTGAAGATTAAAGAAAAGTAATGCGAATATTTGAAATACTTTTATTCTTATAAATAATCTCATACTTCCTTGTAAAATATCACGTGTTCTAAATTTATAAAGAACTTATCTTAGAGAGAATACATGTGGGCTAAAAAATACGAGAGTAACAATGACGGGATGTTATTGTTTATAAGTGATAGCTATTTAGTAATAACAATATAGTGATAGGCAGAAAATCAAGAACGAGTGTGTGAGTTTTTATAAGTCTCGATTCTTATATTGTAAGCTTGAAATAGTATCATAAATCTGGATGAGTGCATCAGAGACGTAGCCCAAAGTTCTGGGTGAACTCTGTTTAAAAACGTGCCTGTGAATTTACTTTCAAGTACGTTTTATTCTGGGTTATATACATTTTAAAGTTCGGTTAGAACCATGGTTTTACTAGAGTTTCTCTTTCTCAGACAAAATATCGATTGTACTTTGTGCTTGAATTTGTCAATGGTGGCAATCTCTTCTTTCAACTCTGTCGGCAAGGCTTATTTAGGTACTCGTTGATATTTCTATTTATAATTTGCAGGTTTTGTAATAAAAAAAGATATTAAGACTTTTCTAATATCATGGAGGAATTAGAACGTGTATACACCACTGAAATTGTATCTGCAGTTTCTCACCTCCATCGAAATGGCATAATGCATAGAGATCTCAAACCTGAAAACATTCTCTTGGGTGCAGATGGGCATGTAAACCTCTGATATCTTTCACGATTTATATTTGCATTTTGTAATGAGCTGCTGAGCTACCGTTTTGTGATATATTTACGATTTTATTTCAGGCACAGATAATGTTGACAGATTTTGGGGTTGCCAAACAATTTGACAACAATACGAGATCAAATTCTCTATGTGGGACCATAGATTATATGGCACCTGAAATTGTCATTGGGAAAGGTCTGTTGGGTACGTTGTAAATAAAAACAATAATTTCTACGGAAAAAAAATGGACAAATAAACAAAAAATGCTTTTCTCAAATATATAAATACCAAATACAAGATTTAACATAAAATAATGTAAATGAAACCGAAATGGACTAAAGTCCGAGACAAGTTAACTGCAAACAGTTTTTCTTAAACGATATTTGCCCCGCCAACTCTGCTTCTGGCTAAATGTTATTTCAATAAAATAGTAAGATGTTATATTTACAAAGAACAATATCAGAATTTAAACAACTTCTGTCGTAAGCCCCAAATTCTGAAAAATCAGAAAATAGTTTTACAAGAATTATTTCGAAACCAGTTCTGTCGTAATCCTCAATTTAATGGCTTTTACTAGATTTATTTCGAATAATCATCGATTCTCCAATTCCATTGCATAGATCCATATGACTACACAAAAACTCATTGGAAAGTGTTAGTCCTTTATTAACATGAAAATAATAAATATGTATAAATCACTAACAATATAAATATAGTCTATAACTAGATTGGTCATAAATAATTTATTTGGCTTTCCCAACTAAAACAACAGTTTTTGTAAAACCATAGACCACCTCGAAATTGGCAGTAACATTAGCGACTTAGCGTAACCGCTCAAACGCAAACAAAGCAGGTAACAAGTTAATATAAATCCCACTAGAACGTTTAAAACGTTTGGAAATCCACTAACAAGTGCAATCATACAAATTTGAATCATGACTAGTGGTTTTTGAAACCTAAAGGGCAGTAGCCTTTCGGTAGCCAAAACACTATGATCAAATTGTGATAAGTTTGCTTGTTTGTGGCAATACATGAGTGACTATTTGTTCAAAATGAGCAATTTAGTCGATACTCTTGTGGTCAATAATGATATGTTGAGTTATTCAACTAAATCACTGATTTGACATGATATAGTAGGTCATGAAAATATAAAACCATAAATGTTTTATTTTTCTAAATCTATTATTTAAATTGAAACACAAATATGAGTTTGTGTTCGAAGTAATGTATTGCTAAGTCTTCAGTTCGAAGTTTCGAACGGAGTACATAAACTAATGGTTTGATGCATTTGAGATGCGTGCAAACCAAAAGTATTTTCTCATTTTATTTATGGTTGTACTAAACACTGATATGTCTACTTGATGAGAATTAAAGACAAATCAGTCGAGATATTCATTCAAGTAAGAATGAATACGTGAATTCTATTGTTGAGGATTAAGGCTTGTCAGAAAACATGTTTAATCATGGGCGTTCTGTTGTGTTAATCTACCAACTTTAATCCAATGATTAAGTGTTAATCATTAAATAATAGACTATTCTTGGACGTGTTAGATATTGTCTAACTAGTTCCGAAACGGTATATTCACATGGATATGAATACATGGTCAGTGTAAATGAAACGGTGAATATGAGATGACATTCACACAATTGTGTTGTTGGAATGACACCAATTGTTAAAGAACCACTTATTATGCTCTTGAGCAAAAAAGTAGTTCTTAAACGATGAATATCATGTTGATAAGTTCAGGGTAAAACTCTGAATTTGTGCGGAAAATGAGCTTTCCGCAAGTTATGTGTTGAAGAAACTACCGCTTAGGAAGTTGGCCAAACAGTCAGAATTATAGAAGGTATGGTGTCTGACTATAAGTTCGTGAAAGTTTGGTGCTATCTAAGAAAGGTCTCAATCTTGCTCCTTGAAGGACTTGGATAGGATCGAAAACGGTAGATTGTGTGTTCATCGGATAAGCACAAAATATAATGTTGATCGGTTTCTAGTGCATAAGTCAGATGACTTTAAGGTGCATATAGAGTTCTATGTCCGAGAAGCGTATTTTCTAAAAGAGAAGTTTTTCCGCAAAACTCTAACGTCTGGCGAGTGTGATTAGTACGTTGAGGGTTCAAAGTATTACGCTACCCAAGACAAGTGAACACTCAAACGGTGCTGGAAAAGTGGTGGCAAGTGAAACTTGTAAGGAAGATGAAGTCCCTCGGCGTAGTAAAGGGTGAGAAAAGAAACTTTATTCGACCCTTGACCTTCATGAGTAAAGGTAAATCGATGACATTGAAATAATCAATATTATCCATATAATGTGTATATGGAAAGAGACCATCAACAATGAGGCTGATAGGCGCGTGAGACATATAGTTAATGACTATAAGTAAATTGACGATGTTGATAATTTCAATAGTTATACTCCAGTCTCATGGAGGTTTTTGTATAGACCTATATAGTTGGAGAAACTGTAGAGTTAGAATTCATAACGTTGAATCAAGCTACACAAGAGGCAGATTAGCTGATAGGCGTCTTGGGAGGTATTTCAAGTGGCCAAAATCTGTTCCCGCAATAAACGTGCACTGCTGTAGTCAGTCAGTTATTAAACGTGATCAGAATAATTTGTATAATGGAAAGTCACGACAAAGTCATGACATTTTCGTCGGAAACACAAATCCGTAAGAGGAATTGCTAGCAAAAATTATGGTATCCATAGACTTTGCAAAGTCTAAGGATAATAATGCGGATCCATATACAAAATGCTTGACTCGTGGAGGAGTCTGAGCATCATCGAGGGAAATGGGGTTGAAGCCCAATAAATTGGAAACTTTCACATAAGCTACCTAACATGTACTGAAAACTCCAGTCTCAGGTTCAATGGCAAAACTGAACTATGCGGGTTACCGAACAAAGCACTCGAGAACATAAGTTCTCAGCCCATTTCTATGATAAAAGAGTGATAGACCTGTACCATTTTAAGGGTGAGCATGAGGCTGTTAATGAATCAAGTATCTCGAAGGTGGAGTGGGGTGAGTCAGGACACCTTTGACTTGAAATCACCTATAACAACTGTGTATGGCCGATATTATGTGATGATCTAGGGCTAAATCACTAGAGCATTCGGTTGAATTTGCCAAGTTAGTCCAGGGCCAAATATGGACAATAACTAAAGGCCTAGTAAGTGGTGTAGAGAAGACACTGTGCAGGTATTATTTTGGTATACACAAAACGTTGAGTGTTCAAACCATTACGCTACCTAAGGCAAGTATATATGAAATGTATTTCTCTATGACAGGTTCAAGGCGTGCGCTACCTGTCCTTATGCAGTGAATTCTCGTGGTTCTCTCGATTGCATTTAGTTGCACGTTGCATGTTTTAGATCGTATTCATGTGGTGGATTGTTAGAAAATTTGTGGTTTTATTTAAATGAATGCTATTAACTTTGTGGTTATAAAAAAAAACATTTATTTTCCCATTTATGTGGGTCTTTTATTTGTAAGAGGAGTTACAAATACAATGTTAAAAATGAATTGTCTTATTACATTTTTTACACATTTTTTCATGACACAGAAAATAGACATGTCATATACAATTTCACACACATTCACATATGCATACATATAGAGAGAGAGTACCGCACTTCCAACGGTCCGACCGTGGCTCGGGGCCGTTTCCGTCGAGTCACATGTGATAGATATTTTACCTTGGGAACGAAGTGCCCCATTTAGCCAGAAGCAGATGTGGCGGGACAAATATCGTTTAAGGAAAACTGCTTGGAGTTACCTCGTCTCGGATTTTAGTCCATTTCGGTATCATTTACATTATTTTATGTTAAATCTTGTATTTTATATTTATATATTTGAGGAAATCATTTTCTTTTTATTTATCCATTTTTTTCCGTATAAATTATTGTGTTTATTTACAACGTACCCAACAACGCCATCATAAGGGTGTCGAATGGTGGACACTGGGGATTCTTCTGTATGAGATGCTTAGGGGAAAGGTAAGAGCTGTAATTTGAACCAGTTTACATATAGGCATTAGTGAACAAATTAAATGTGTGGAGAATGTAAATGACATCATCTACTGACTACTTATCTCATTCTTCATACTTGAATAACGCAGTGAGTTGTACTTTTGTCTCAAAATTTAAATTACGATTCAGTAGCAGGGTCAATGTTTTTGATATCTATTTCTACAAGTATGGAAAATCCTTCTTTACATGGTATAAAACATGATCTAAAATTGAAAATATGCAATTTTAAAGGTTAGGTTTACAGCAGGAAGAGTCTATATCTATAAACTATATGTAAGATAGAGAAAAGACACGTTACAAAGTATTTCCTATCAAGCCGAGACACACGAAGACACTGGTTGATTGACTAGTTACGCAAACTGCAATTGAGTTCCTAAAATTTCATGCATTCTAGAATTAAAAATGTTTAGTAGCCTTGATTTGCTTAAAAACCGGTTTTGTAACAAGAAATTATGTGTCAGGGTATATAAGCTCTCTTCTGATATTCTGTCTATGTAACATGTTTATAGAATGTGTTAGTATATATAATCAGGACTTCTAAATCACAGATAATACGGATTTATATTCTGACGGTTCTATTTTCATTAACGTTTTTACAATCACCTTTTGGTGGTGGAAATCGACAGCAGATCCAGCAGAAGATTATAAAGAGCAAGATCAAGCTACCTGGTTATTTGTCAAGTGAAGCACATTCGTTATTGAAAGGGGTAAGGCACTAATAGAATTATTTTTTGTCTTCTCCTTCAGCTTGAGAAAGAATAGACGGTTCATACTTTTTTGTTTTTTCAGCTGCTGCGGAAAGAAGCGAACAAGCGACTTGGCAGTGGGTCTCGTGACAGTGAAGAAATAAAGTCACATAAATGGTTTAGTTCAATTAATTGGAAAAAATAAGAAGCTCGAAGGATTCGACCTTGCTTTCTTCCAGAAGTTTCGGGACAGCTATGCATTGCAAATATTGAGGAACAGTGGACAAAAATGTCCTTGCTAGATTCCCCCGCTGCTAGCCCAAAATGTGGTGACAATTTCTTCAAAGGGTTTAATTATTCAAAGGCTTTAGCACATTAGACGAATGATTAGTTCTGTAAATTTGTGCACAAAAGTGATTTAAGTTGTGTCTGCGGTTAACTTTTTATATTCATTAGTTTACTAATTGAAGGGAAACAGGTGAAGGAACTTGGCACAATTTGATGTGTGAGTTTCTCTGTATACCACGCATTTATTTTCTACGAAGTGATTCTGAATCACTATTGAAACGTCTCTTTCAATTGAAGTTTTTGGTTCCCTGGGTTTAGCTGTTTAAAGGATTCATACCAGACAACTACAATTCATATCATTTGATTTATAATGACCATTTATTTATATTCATATGGCTTTACCAAAAGAGTTCGTGTCCATTTGTTGATTGGGCTAATTTTGGTATTAGAACTAGCCTTTTCCTTTCTTGCTCTTATAGTGGATCTTGTTGACTTGCTGCTGACCCTGCTCCAAATGGAGATGCTTTTGAGTTGGGTTTGACAGCAGTGCTTTGTGTATTGAAAGCCTCACAAGTTGGAACTGTGGATTTAGGCGAATCACTATGAAACAGTTATTCTATATGACCGGTTCACAAGCCGTATAAAAATGTGTCATATAGATAAAAATAAATAAATTTTGATTAATATTTAAGTTAAGCCCTACTAAGATTATATATTTTTATTTGGATTTTTAGTGTTTTGTACGATTTGTTTTTAATTTATCAAATTATAATTTATTAAAAAAATAAAAAAATAAATTACATATAAAAAAATGGCATTCATTCTCTAATTTTAACTGTGGTCTGGTTCAACACTCCACTTTTACGGCCTCAAAAGTAAATCTCTGTATAATGAATTTTGCCCCCGTAAATCCAACACTTTCTATTTGTCTTTTTTTTTTTCTCTTTCATTAAATCTCATTTTCAGGGTTTATTCTCATCAACGCCGCTGCTCTTCTTTTTTCTTCTGAGATTTGAAGGTAATAATAATCTCACTTTTCTTACTTTTTATTTTTACAAATTAGACACACACAGATATGCTATTTTTACGAGTTTAAAGTTAATCTCTGTATGGTCATACACGTAGCTTTGTACTACTATTAATTTTGATTTTTATTAGTGAGTTTGTTGTTTATTATTTTTTTCTCTATGGTCTATTAAGTTGATTTGTACTTTCAGTACTGGGATTTGATTAATTACGTAATTAGTGAGCGAGTATTTGTATATTAAGCCCTAGCAAGTAAGAGTGTCGTGTAACTCGCAAATATTTATATTTTAAACTTTTTACTGGTACATGTAATTTTTTTTAAAATATAAAAATGCTCAGAGCAGGAACAAGGTAGTGACATCCGACTCAATGACACATCCTATTTTGATAAAAATCGACAAAGGTTCAATTTTTATCCCGCCCTTTAGTTAAATTATGGACAAAACCCCCATATTTACAGTAAAACTTTTCATTCCTACATGTACATTTAGTTCAAAAATTAAAATTATTTCTGTTGCGATCCAGAGGCAATTACCCTCCTATTTTGATTAAAATCGATCAAAGTTTGATATTTATCGTGCATTTTAGTTGAAATTTTGCTATTGTAGCACTTTGGACCCTTCAAAATGAAGAAAAATATGAAAGACAGATTTTGGCCCTTCTTGAAATAATTCCTGGTTCGGCCAGTTGTTCTGCTCAACAAGTGAAAACAGTAATATTCTACATATGAACTCCTTCCCTATGTCCCAACCTTAATAAAAAAACTCTAGTTTTGGTCCCTAATAAGCATATGAAGCTTTTTACATTCTAGAATCAATGTGTGTATCACTAGTTATTAGGAAGGCATGTGTTGACAAAGAGTTAGAGATTCTTCTAGTTAGGGTTAACTTTCAAATTTTACCATTTATGGGGGGTGGAATTTGTGAATTTTTTTTCTATGGTTCAGTTTTGAGTTTCCTTCTTCTTTAGCTCAAGTTTCACGTTCCCATATTTTTTGGGGGGTGTTGAAACTTGGGTTTGTTTGGTTTTAACTTTTGAATCACCTTTTGTCTCTTTGAATAAAAGTTAAGTTTTCTTTTCCGACGTGAAATAACTAGAAACGTTGAGTTGAATGAATCCACCCTTAAATTAGCCAGTTAAATTTCTTCCAATTGGATGGACTCAGTAAGTTGAGGTCGTATAGCCATAATATTATATTTTTGCTTAGTTTGATTGGAAAAGGCAAATGATAGGCATACAAATTTATATTCGTCTATTTTTTACTTACAATTTTTGTAGTCTTTTACAAAAAGAACACCCATGGTATGATTCAAAATTGCAGATTCCGTATTGTCATTCAACTTCGGTTGCCTCGCCATTTTTGTATGTACTATTTCTGTTGTAATTTGATCAAACAATTAATTTCAAGAAACCCTTTTAGCAAACTCTTGATTTAGAACTGAAAGCAAATGGAATTATGGGACTATATTTCTTTCAAATACTTCTTTTGTTCTCCTCCAAACGTAACTCTAATTTTCCATTTTGCCTATATTGTCAGTGAAAAAGATTAGATCGACAAAAAGTACCCCCAATTCCTGTGTCCTTATTTTGGTCTTCAGTTATATACTATTGCACATTGTCTTTTCTAAAAGAAATCCAGGGGTTTAAGTTCATAAGCTACTAAAAATTTATGTTGGTTGTCAATCGCAAACTTGTAGGTTCCGTGGAAAGTTTGTTAAATATACTTTCCAGGCTAAACTTTCTTTATTCTCTGTAGATTTTCCATTTTTTGTAGTTGAAATTTGTCCATGTCAAACACATGATGTGCTTTTTCTTAAGACTGTCAAACAATGTATTAGACTGAAACTTCGTGTAGTTCTTTTTTTCACTTGTAAATTCTATACAAGGTATCGGTCATGAATTAGCCAAATTGGTCATTACTATTAGCTCTGAACTTTCACATCCGTTAAGGCTAACATGCTTGTGGCACGTCCTATTTCTGTTCATCTCCATTCGGCTGCAGTTGCGAAACTGTAGGCATGCCAATTTTGAACATTTTTCTTCTTTTCTGCATTTCAGGACATTTCAAGTGCAAACATGACCAGCAAAGTTGCTGAGAATTTGCCCTCATTGCATCTGAACAGTCACAATGGCCCCCGACAAACTCAACGGTTAGCAGAAGAGCTTGATGGTTAGTGCCTAACTTTCCTACCTTTTCACTTGCATAATGTAGCAGTTAAACCAACTGTTTTGACCGTAAAACTAAAATTTCATGCACGGTTTCAAAAGGCGCTAGGCGGGGTCTAGGCGGGAATGGGCGGCCAGGCGCTCTTCCCGCCTGAGCGCCTGGGCGGTGCCTAGGCAGGAAAACAACTTTTAAGTGTTTTTTACTTATTCTTCTTGGATTCCCATGCAATAGACATGTTGTGACTATAATTATCATGTTAAATCAAGCACTACAAGTCTATTAGCTTATAATTATACGGTTACAACTCAATAAAGCCTACGATAACAATATTCAAGCAGTTGATGATTGTAGCTTCACCATTACCTGAGATTTTCACTTGGAATTTGGTCGCGGAAAGTAAGTGGGTAGATATACCTATCCCTTCACTCTACTCGTAAGGTTATTTTACCATAACGGACGGATTGCATGTAATCATGTTAGTATGTAGACCAGGACCAAATTAATAGTATGAACTTTTATTCAGGTTTTATCACTATCGTAATGTACTCCCCTCACCAATCTACTAATGTTCTGCATTTTTGTTGAAAATTTGATTGTTGTGAACAAGGATCAAGTCTACCGTGGCATTACTTAGTGTGTTCAGGTGTTTTATATTACTTAGATAAACTCTGAACAGCAGAACATGGACTGCAATCTGTAATAAATGATGATCGGTTTTTTATTAGCTTTACGGAGATGATCCTGGCAAAGTCCTTAACAGTAACTAATTGCTTATACACAGAGGTGGATCGAAGTGTTAGCAGTGTTGACTCTGATAAAAGGTGGACAGAAAGAAGAGATCGATGGGGAGAAACAAGAGTTGATTGCTCATGCTGAGCATTTGCATAGGCGGTACAAGTCACTGGCTGAGAAATATGATCATTTAACCAAAGAAGTAAATGCACAAATGGAGAATACATTGGCTGATGATTTGCAAGATGAACTTGAATTAAGTTCAGAGAGAGATAACCATACGAGATGCTGACTTAGAAAACGAGAAAACAGCTGTTTTAAAGCTTGAAGCAGAAGTTGCTCAGTATGAAGCTATGATTAATACAGAGAAAAGACTCGTCTTGGAGCTGAAGGAGATAATCTTTGGACACGAGGCAGATGCATATGAACGTGAACAGGATATTAATAAATTGAACATTGCATTATTTGATACCCAAAGGATACATTCCCTAGAGAAAGCAAAGCACGACTGTTTTCTCTCGATTATGTCTGAACAATTGACTCTTATTAATGCAAGAGTAGAAGAATCCCAAATGCAAATTGGGTTTCTTGAAAATGAGATCAAGAAATGTGAAGCTGAGAAGATGAAAATGGAAAGCATATACGAAGGCCAGCACATTCAACTTTTTGAGAGAGATGGACTAGTCGAAGCATTAAATAAAGAGTTTGACGAACTAAAATTGAAATTCGATATGCTTTTGCCAGAGAAAGATGGGCTCAATGCCAAAGTACAGACACTCGAGGCAAAACTGATATCTCGAAACAATTTGATGCGCAGGCTAGAGGTGAAATTTAATCGATCATGTAAAGAATGTATGAATCTAACGACTGGATCCGATCGTATGAAAAGGTTGGTTGATGAGCTGAGAGCGAGAGTATGAATCTAACGACTGGATCCGATCGTATGAAAAGGTTGGTTGATGAGCTGAGAGCGAGAGTGGTGGAGTTAGATAGGAAGGTGGACAGACAAAGAGTATGATTTTATAATGTTTTACTTGACTTTTGAAACGTTATTCTCTGTAGCTCTAAGAGAGTATGATTTTCAATTTTCATTCACCAAACAGGTACTCAGGGAGACGTATTATATAGGGAAAATTTGCTATAGGTATCACTTTAGATACTGTATATATCACAAACGGAGTTTATGACTTATGGGTTAAGTATGATTGTAAACACGATAGACCGTGGGATGGGTAAAATCTGTAAATCCAACCCGTACGGATTGAGGCAGGTTGAGTGTTCAAAAAAAATTAATCCGTCCCTCCCCACCCCAATCCGCTACATATATTGCGGGTTGGGTTATGGTTGAAGTTTTCAAACGCGGGTTAATCCGTCTCAACCTGTTTTAACCCGTAATATATATATATATATATACATATCGTATGTATTTCAAGATAACAACTTTCAATTCTTGTTATATTTTAGTTTTGTTACTTATTCGTGAATGCTTCTAAACATATATTGATTGTTTTTAATTTATATTTCTCTATGAAAAAATTAATTTATTTTAAAATTTAGGTTAATTATGAAAAATAAAGGACCAAAATAAAATTTTAATAATCAATTCCGCCCCAACCCGCAATTTATTTTGTGGGTTTTGTTGAATTAGGTTGTGGTTTTAATTATAACGGGTTGAGTTGGTTTGTGTTGACATTTAAATTTTATCAACCCGTTCCAATCCGTTCCGTAATTTATTTTTTAGATCGAGTTAGGACATCCCGATCTGCTCCGTGTCCATCCCTAATAAACTAGGATGGTTTAAGTATGATGGTTTAAGTGTTATTGTATACATGATAGACTAAAAAGTTAACCAAAATAACTTGATTTAATATATAATTGGTCAATGGCTACCATTTGCCTTTTTAGCAAGCCGGCATAATGAAATTTGTTGTAGTTTCAAAAAGGTATTTCCCGCCATTTCATTTGTCATGTGAGAGCAGGTTTGGTGGGCCTACCCTTTATGCATTATTGACCGCAAGTTACCAAAACAACCCTTTAAAATAAGCTGAATCATAGTTTGATTAATTAAAACCTCATTCATTATATAATCCACGACCTAGTTGTTTCTCATTTCAATGATTTTGTTAAACATGTTATGATGAATTTTTGTTATCTTTGACTATTTACCATTGGACTTTAATGTACAGTTATTGTTTCTCAAGATACCGTATCATCTATGAATAATCTTCATGTGTATATATTGTTATTATACAAATTCTTTCAAAATAATATATTAAAAACTTTTCACAGTTGCTTTTAAATTTTAAAACTATAAATCCACCATTGAGGTTAGAAAAGGTTACCATTAGGATATTGAATTATTTGCTTCACTGCAATAGTAATTTGGAAAATCCATTTAAATCACTACTCTTCAAAATCTTTACTCCCTATTTTTTTCCTAAAATACTACTATAAAATGGATTCAAACCCGGTTTCTAGGAAATTGAATAGAAAGTTGCATTTAGTAAAACTCGGATTATAATCTCGAGATGTCGGGGTGACATGTCAGACGCACGCTCGGAGAGCACATATCATTCGACATGTGCGTATCAAGTGTGGGTTGCCTTAATTATTGGTGCGAAATTTATCAGATAATTGGCACCAAGTCTGAGAAGCCATTAGCGACCCAATTAGAAATGACAAGGAATTGCTTTTAACACGCATAATTAATTATCATTTTTGGTTAATAAGTTGAAACAGAAGTTTTACATTTGCTAGTTAGATCATAAAGATAAATAATTACACTACAACACAACAGCAATACAGCGACGGAAATATTCGTCGCTAAAACGTGAAATCCGTCGCAGATTGCCTCTTTGCGACGAAAATTTCCATCTCTAAAATTCGTAGTTAAAGTGTTTGTGGCTAAATGTTTGCTACGAAATTCTTATTCCGTAGCTATTTAGTGACATTTTAGCGACGGATTTTTCGTCTCTAAGTTTTAATGTTGCTACGGAATTTCGTAGCAAAAGTCTCACAAAAATCAATTATATAAAATAAATTACAATATAAATATAGTATAAAAGTGAGTAGTTACCCACGAATATACATTGCTATTCCGTCGTAATTTTTTTATTATAATATATATTTTATTTTGATATTTAATTTAATATATATTAGAAATTTATCAATATGACAAACCATGCCAATTCCGTCACACTAGTGTGATTATTTAAATAAAAAAATATTTTAATACAATTAATAGAACCAATTTTATTAATTAAATAAAGAATAAATTTATTAAGTGAACATTAATAGATATAAATAAAACTAATCCACAAGCCAAATAACATGCTATAATAATCATAAACAAAATTTTCTGGTCATAATTATCTTTCACCAGGCTCCCCCCCGGATCTCCCCCGGATCTCTGATTAACCACGGTGATAATCGGTTACAAACAGTTTCGACTTTCTTCATTTTCTGGTTATCTTTCACAACCGCTTCAATTTTCTCTTTTTTCTTGTCGGATTCCAATTTATCGGCTAACTTGTCCTTGTCGTTGATCTGGTTCTTCATGTTGTATACGTATGTCTCTAGGCTGTTACGTGCATCAACTTTTTCTTTAACCTTTTTGTTCTCCTCAACAAATTCCTCAAGCTCGCAAACCATACGTTTAATCTCTTCTTGGCTTCGTCTGCCATTTCTGTTGGTGATTGTGATCTTTTCTGATTTCCTTGAGACTTTGTCTTCAACCTTTAACATCGAGAATATCGTTGATGTTGACCTCAAAGGTGGCTTAAATCTGAGGTGTTCCTCTGCAAACACAATTTATGCAGATATCAAGCAAAGTTAAAAAAGGATAACTCACATATGTTGAGCAAAATAGTTGGAAAAAAATGTTGAAGTAGCATGATTATACAATATATGCTGCATATACATAATAGGAGTAAATGCCTATGAACTTTCTGTACATAGAGAAACATTTAGAACATAGTTGATAAGTAAAGATAAGAGAGTATTTTGCATATACTAGTTTGTCTGCAACTTTTAATATAAGCCGACTTATGTGAAGCCAAAAGAAAACCTATGATCATCAAAACTAGGTACAAGTTAGACTACATTTTTTGGTCTTTCAACTACTCATGCCGATATTGCATTAGTAGACCCACTATGAATAATATGGATTGCTAATAAACTAGTTTCTTAACAGAGGGTATAGAAAAGAACCTTCGAGGTGGTGGGATTCTGGTTATATCAAACTCTCTGAGCAATGTTTTTTTGGTGTGGCTGCCCATTGCTTGCACGTGGATCCGACGGCATCAATTTCAGCAATAAATATTATACAAAGGGCCTACAAAACAATTTGTTGATAAGAAGTCAGAACCGTCAAATAGAGAAACCACAGAGGAAGAGCATGCTTGCACGATTATAGATATACATAAAACAAAAGTATATATTGTATATATTCAACATTTTCTTTGCTACCTGGAATAAGGATCCCACATGTCCAGCTTCAACACCAACAAACCTGTAAAAAGTTTAACATGAAACATGTTCAGCTAAGATACATATAGACTATAGTAATTATAACAAACACTAGTCCAAGAAGAATAAAATCTCTATAACTAGTACACATATAAACGAATTCACAATTTTATATACACATCAATGATGTCATAATGGCAGTTGTGTAATATTCCTTCAACTAACTCAATTTCTAAAACATAAAAGTAGATTCTACATAACAAGTCATTTGCATTTTCAGCCAAACTTTGGACATAATACTCTGACCCTTGTGTTTTGTTTCCAGAGTTTTTTCTTTTTCATTTTCTCAAGTAATGATAATTCAGAAGACATTATGAAAGAAGAAATTGAATCGCGTGGGTTAGATATATATGTTAACTGATTCCATTTTTTTCAACTCGTGCTATTCCTTCTTATACCATTCTGTTCAACTAGAAGCACTCCCACTATAATCATCTTTATCCGACATTAAAAGCTGCAATAGAATAAACTCATAATGAGGAATCATGGACCTTAATGTTGATTAATTATCCAAGAATAATCAACTTTAGACTAACTCTCACTAATGAACATACAAACTGCTATATTTTGGATGATATAAAAGGATTTTTGTAATTAAAATCAACAAGATCCAAATAAAACCATAGGACATATCAATAGCTAACCAAAAAAATTGAAATCATCATTTCATCGAGCACCTTGTGAGCATGGCTGTAATAATGCAACTTATAATAAACACAAAAATATTGAAGATATAAACCCTAATTAACTCAAATTTACCGAAACAAACAGAGATGAAACCTTAGTTAAGTCAATTTTACCGAAATCAGAGATATAAGCATTAATTAACTCAACTTTAACAAAATATAAGCACTAATTAACTTGATATTCTTTTAACGAAATCAAAGATAAAAACCCCAATTAACATGATGCTGAAAAATCAGAGATATAAAGCCCTAAATCACTCGATTTCACCCAAAAAATCTAAAAATCCAAAGATAAAAGCACTGATTGACTCGATTATAAGGAAATTACAAATATATGCCGTAGTTACAAATATTCGAACAAAATCTAAGATATAACAATAAGTTACTGATAACGAGATATGAACTTATAGAGCAAGTGAGAGGATTTTACCAAAACTGTGATTGGAGAAATCGCCATGGATGAGAGAGAGAGAGACTTGTGGGTGAATTCTGGGAGAAAAGAGAGTCACTGAAATATATTAATATTTTGTTTTTCAAAATAGTATGGACAGAGAATAGGTACAGAATAGCTTGATAATTATATATTATTTTTAACACCCACCGACACTCGGTCTAACTTATTTATTTTCGTAGTTAATTCGTCACAAATTTGTATTAAAATTTAACAAATTAAAATCCATCGCAAATCCGTAGCAACTCCATCGTTATATAGTGTGACGGAATTTCCGTAGCGAATTTCCGTCTCCGTTTAACTGTTTTTTTGTAGTGTTAATAAATTACACTATGTACAATCTAACGAGAAGAGTGACCAAGTATGAGGAAGAACTGAAAGAGACTAACAGAAAACTTTGTATCGCTAATGAAGAGATAGCAAAATTGAATGGAGAGCTCGAGAAGATGAGAGGTTTTAGTACATTGGCTGATGATTTGCAAGATAAACTTGAATTAGCTCAGGGAGAGATAACCATTCGAGATGGTGACCTAGAAACCGAGAAAACAATTGTTTTAAAGCTTAAAGCGAAAGTTGCTCAGTATGAAGCTATGATCAATACAGAGAAAAGACTCGTCTTAGAGCTGAAGGAGAGAATTCTTGAGCACGAAGCAGATGCATTTGAACGTGAAGATATTAACAAATTGAATATTGCATTATTTGATACCCAAAGGATGCATTCCCTGAAGAAAGCAAAGCTCGACTGCAATCTCTCGATTATGTCTGAACAATTGACTCTTATAAATGCAAGAGCTGAAGAATCCCAATTGCAAATTGAGTTTCTTGAAAATGAGATCAAGAAATGTGAAGCTGAGAAGATGAAAATGGAAAGCATATACGAAAGCCAGCATATTCATGCTTGTGCTGAAATTGGAAAACTGAAAACTGATATTTTTGAGAGAGACGGACTAGTGGAAGCATTGAATAAAGAGTTAGACAAACAAAAATTGAAATTCGATATGTTTGTAGCAGAGAAAGATGGGCTCAATGCCAAGGTACAGACACTCGAGGCAGAAATGAGCTCTCGAAACAATGTGATATACGAGCTAGAGGTGAAATTTAATCGATCATGTAAAGAATGTATGGATCTAATGTCTGGATCTGATCGTATGAATAAGTTGGTTGATGAGCTGAGAGTGAGACTGGTGGAGTTAGAGAGGGAGGTGGAGAGACAGAGAGTTGTGATCTCAGAGAGAAGGGAAGAAAAAAGAGAGGCGATAAGGCAGCTGTGTTTCTCTATTGAGAATTACAGAGACAATCCAAGAACTTAAGAAAGCGGTTGTTGGGGACAGACCCCATTCGGTTTTAGCTTCCTGAGTATATTGCTCATGGTAAAAAAAAATCGTAAAATCTTATGCGTTTTGGGTGTTCTTACATATTTGTACCAGTATATCTGCGTTAACTTCTGGACCTGGTTTATGTTTTTGTCATTTTGTCGCATGGATTAGACTGTGTTGTTGTGGTGTTGTGGAAGCTCTGGAGAGCTTTGTTAATGTTTTCTTTTCTGCTTTGAAAGTTGGGAACTTATATATATTATGTAATTTGTGTTTGGATTTCTCCTCGTTCTACTTCATTAATTTTCTGGCAGTTTGGAATTCTTATTATTTTCCTGACAGTTTAAATTGTTGATATGTTTTTCCTTGATCCTTAGTTGTAAACTATAGTAGCGATTTTTAAACGTTCTCCAAGTGCTGTCAACTGACCAAAAAGTTTAAGCAGAGGAAAAGTTCTGTGAATTTTGTTCCAAATTCAGTTTGTTTTAGAGTGAAGTCTAGTTTAAAACTCGTCTAGCTTTAGCTTTTGTAGAATGGGTTGTTTTTGTTTTTGGTTTATGTCTCTTACAGATTTATGTGCTTTGTTTTGCTGAAAAAATGCAAGCATATGTAGCAATTTGGTAACTTATCCAGCTTTATACGAGGCAAACAATCTGGATGTTTGGAATTATGATGTTACTATTGATATTCTTTTTTATCTTTTTTTTTTAAATAAGATATTCTTTTTATCTAAAATATAGATTCTCACCATGGTTTTAGATAATTAAATTATCTGTTCTTTCCTAAATAAATCCCCATATATATATAGACTATAGTTCTTGTATATTTCAGCAGTAACGTTATTGTGTCAGACTCTCTCACCCATACTTAATGCCAGACAAACTATATTTTAATTTCTAAATTAACTTCTCCATCCAAAGGTTAAAGAACAATACTTATTCAATCCACACTCTGTCATCTTTCTTTCTTTATTTATCACAATTTAAAAAAGCTGGTAGTATTTTCATCCTTAAATCCACCTTCTAACTTTTTATTAATCAAAACAACAAATATTATCAATTCGTTCACTAATTTAATTTAGTAATTTTTTTTAACAGATAAATTAAATTCCGAGATTACAAATTTATAAAATAAATCACTCAAAAAGTTGAAAAATATCTCATTGTACATCTCTAATTTTTTAATTTTTTTTTCCAGATGTGTAAGTATCCAATATTCTATTATTACTCTACTCTATCCTATCTTGTAAGTATCCATCTCCAAACCTTCAAAATCCATATTATATGCCCATCTCTCATTATCATATGATGGAAAAGAGAAAAAAAACACGAAGTACAACACAACTTTGAGGGTGAAATGAGTTTTATTATTAGGAAAAATTAACAGTCAGCGGTTTGTGAAAGTGAGTGACAGTGCCGTCTCCAAGATTTATGAGGCTCAAATCTATTTTTAAAAAAGAGACCTAATTTATTTAGTCATATATATTTTAAAAAAACTATGAGAACATAGTGCATTTTTGGTGAAAACGTAGTTGTACATGTTTTTGTAGAGCTCTATACTCTCTATAATCGTCCATAATATAAATATCATAAGAATTTTTTTATGCAATACAATTGATAAAGTAAAAACTTTATTTTATACTTTGGAACCAAACTAATTAGTTTTTATTTTTACATAAATTGTTAATATTATGTAAAAACTTAGAAAACAAATGGCATAGATTAATCATATATATGGACTATTAATTTAATTATCCAATGTTCATCGCTTTTATCTCTTCACTAGTAAATATAAATACATTGAGTAGTAACAGTGAGAGGAAAACATATTGTTGTACTAATATATATATATTCATAGTATATAAAAAGAGAATCTAAGTAATTGGAGATTCCAATTTTATGTTTGGAGAATTGGAGTTTGAAACCGTTCATGATGAGTGATAGAAATAAGATAAAGAGGGAGATGAAATCTAGACATGCGGTTTTTTGTGTATATACATAAATATTTTTTAGTTTTTTAGGAAATGGGAATAGATTTGGAGAGAAAGATATGCTGTGAGTGAGAAAGAAAGAGACCAATGGAATGGAATGAGATATGTACGAACCTTAATTTTTTTTTACGAACCGCACTTTTTATTGAGGAAATGGAATGGAATAAGATCTAGGCTGAATTTTTCCACTACACTTTTTCTGAAAAAACACACAAACCGTATTTTTTTTACGAACCGTACATTTTATTTACGACCCGTAGATTAAATGTACGGTTTGCATTTTCAGTGTAAACCGTAAATTTTATCTATTATTATAGAAAAAGTAAATTTTTGTTATATTTATTTTTAAAAACGAGACTTTGTACCGTTTAATTATTTAACTGCACAAAAGAAAAACTCCTATTTGACTAAGTCAAGAACTAAGTTATCATGTATAGAGTATTTTTAAACAATAATTATTTGGTCAAACTTATAAAAGCAATTAATTTTCAAAACCTTAAGTAAAGTTACATAGTAGATTAAATATCACTTAATCCAACGATGAAAAGAAAATTAAGTGTAAACTCAAGTATTTAAATATGAAATGAAAGAAAAGTTAAGGACCAAAAACTAATTTCAGCAAACAATTGAGAACCAAATAAAATGAAACATATAAAACTAAAGGGATTAAACTGCACAACTGACACCTTTGCTGTCCATTTATAACCGCAGAGGATCCAAATCGCATAAATACAACACTTTCTATTTGTTTTTTTTTCTCTCTCATAATTCTCATCCACGCCGCTACTCTTCTTTTTTCCTCTTCGATTTAAAGGTGATAATAATCCTTAATTATTGGTGCGAAATTTAGTAAAACTCAGATTATAATCTCGAGATGTCGGGGTGACATGTCAGACGCACGCTCGGAGCACATATCATTCGACATGTGCGTATCAAGTGTGGGTTGCCTTAATTATTGGTACGAAATTTATCAGATAATTGACACAAAGTCTGAGAGGCCACTAGCAACTTAATTAGAAATAATAAGGAATTGCTTTGAACACGTATAATTAATTATTATTTTTGGTTGATAAGTTGAAATAGAAGTTTTAGATTTGCTAGTTAGATCATAAAGATAAATAATTAAATAATTACACTATCTACAATCTAACGAGATGAGTGTGGTCTGGAGGGTAAGCGGACTGAACGTCGCTTACAGTGGAAAAAGATAGGGTAAAATAATAGATAAGGGGCAAAAAGGGAAAGGAAAGAGGGTTAGGATGAGTTTATTTTCAGAGTGGATGAACGGGAAACATTGATACCCCATAAATACAACACTTTCTATTTGTCTTTTTTTCTCTCTCATAATTCTCATCTACGCCGCTACTCTTCTTTTTTCCTCTTCGATTTAAAGGTAATAATAATCCTTAATTATTGGTGCGAAATTTATCAGATAATTGACACAAAGTCTGAGAAGCTACTAGAGACTCAATTAGAAATGATAAGGAATTGCTTTGAACACGTATAATTAATTATTATTTTTGGTTGATAAGTTGAAATAGAAGTTTTAGATTTGCTAGTTAGATCATAAAGATAAATAATTAATAAATTACACTATCTACAATTTAACGAGATGAGTGTGGTCTGGAGGGTAAGAGGACTGAACGTCGCTTACAGTGAAAAAAGATAAGGTAAAATAATAGATAAGGGGCAAAAAGGGAAAGGAAAGAGGGTTATGATGAGTTTATTTTCAGAGTAGATGAGCGGGAAACATTGATACCCCCATAAAAACAACACTTTCTATTTGTCTTTTTTTCTCTCTCATAATTCTCATCCACGCCGCTACTCTTCTTTTTTCCTCTTCGATTTAAAGGTAATAATAATCCTTAATTATTGGTGCGAAATTTATCAGATAATTGACACAAAGTCTGAGAAGCTGCTAGCGACTCAATTAGAAATGATAAGGAATTGCTTTGAACGCGTATAATTAATTATTATTTTTGGTTGATAAGTTGAAATAGAAGTTTTAGATTTGCTAGTTAGATCATAAAGATAAATAATTAATAAATTACACTATCTACAATTTAACGAGATGAGTGTGGTATGGAGGGTAAGAGGCCTGAACGTCGCTTACAGTGGAAAAAGATAAGGTAAAATAATAGATAAGGGGCAAAAAGGGAAAGGAAAGAGGGTTATGATGGGTTTATTTCCAGAGTAGATGAGCGGAAAACATTGATACCCCCATAAATATAACACTTTTTATTTGTCTTTTTTTCTCTCTCATAATTCTCATCCACGCCGCTACTCTTCTTTTTTCCTCTTCGATTTAAAGGTAATAATAATCCTTAATTATTGGTGCGAAATTTAGTAAAACTCGGATTATAATCTCGAGATGTCGGGGTGACATGCCAGACGCATGCTCGGAGCACATATCATTCGACATGTGCGTATCAGGTGTGGGTTGCCTTAATTATAGATAAGGGGCAAAAAGGGAAAGGAAAGAGGGTTATGATGGGTTTATTTCCAGAGTAGATGAGCGGAAAACATTTATACCCCCATAAATATAACACTTTCTATTTGTCTTTTTTTCTCTCTCATAATTCTCATCCACGCCGCTACTCTTCTTTTTTCCTCTTCGATTTAAAGGTAATAATAATCCTTAATTATTGGTGTGAAATTTAGTAAAACTCGGATTATAATCTCGAGATGTCGGGGTGACATGTCAGACGCATGCTCGGAGCACATATCATTCGACATGTGCGTATCAAGTGTGGGTTGCCTTAATTATTGGTTCGAAATTTATCAGATAATTAACACAAAGTCTGAGAAGCCACTAGCGACTCAATTAGAAATGATAAGGAATTGCTTTGAACACGTATAATTAATTATTATTTTTGGTTGATAAGTTGAAATAGAAGTTTTAGATTTGCTAGTTAGATCATAAAGATATATAATTAATAAATTACACTATCTACAATCTAACGAGATGAGTGTGGTCCGGAGGGTAAGAGGACTGAACGTCGCTTACAATGGAAAAAGATAAAGTAAAATAATAGATAAGGGGCAAAAAGGGAAAGGAAAGAGGGTTAGGATGGGTTTATTTTCAGAGTAGATGAACGGTAAACATTGATACCCCATAAATACAACACTTTCTATTTGTCTTTTTTTCTCTCTCATAATTCTCATCTACGCCGCTACTCTTCTTTTTTCCTCTTTAAATATAATAATCCTTAATTATTGGTGCGAAATTTATCAGATAATTGACACAAAGTCTGAGAAGCTACTAGCGACTCAATTAGAAATGATAAGAAATTACTTTGAACACGTATAATTAATTATTATTTTTGGTTGATAAGTTGAAATAGAAGTTTTAGATTTGCTAGTTAGATCATAATTCAGGGGCGAAGCCAGGATGTGTAAATGGGGGGTGGCAAAATATATGTACAAGTAACATATTTTTATGGGGGTGCCAAATCTACACCTAAAAAGAAATTGTACTAAAAAAAAATTGCGTCACTTGGGATTTCTAAAATTATGGGGGGTGCCGTGGCACCCGATCGTCCCCACTTAGCTTCGCCCTGATCATAAAGATAAATAATTAATAAATTACACTATCTACAATTTAACGAGATGAGTGTGGTCTGAAGGGTAAGAGGGCTGAACGTCGCTTACAGTGGAAAAATATAAGGTAAAATAATAGCTAAGGGTAAAAAAGGGAAAGGAAAGAGGGTTACGATGGGTTTATTTTCAGAGTAGATGAGCGGGAAACATTGATACCCCTATAAATACAACACTTTCTATTTGTCTTTTTTTCTCTCTCATAATTCTCATCCACGCCGCTACTCTTCTTTTTTCCTCTTCGATTTAAAGGTAATAATTATCCTTAATTGTTGGTGCGAAATTTATCAGATAATTGACACAAAGTCTGAGAAGCTACTAGCGACTCAATTAGAAATGATAAGGAATTGCTTTGAACAGGTATAATTAATTATTATTTTTGGTTGATAAGTTGAAATAGAAGTTTTAGATTTGCTAGTTAGATCATAAAAATAAATAATTAATAAATTACACTATCTACAATTTAACACTGGACAAACATAAAGGTAAAATAATAGATAAGGGGCAAAAAGGTAAAGGAAAGAGGGTTATGATGAGTTTATTTTCAGAGCAGATGAGCGGGAAACATTGACGACCCATAAATACAACAATTTCTATTTGTGTTTTTTTCTCTCTCATAATTCTCATCCACGCCGCTACTCTTCTTTTTTCCTCTTCGATTACGATTAGAAGGTAATAATAATCCTTAATTTTCTCTAATAATAATAATCTTACTTATATGTTATATATCTGTATCTCACTTATCACAAATAATAATCCATGAGTTTTTAATTAATCTGTACGTTCGTACACGTAGATTTGTACAACTCTTAATTTTGAATTTATCACTGAATTTGTTGTTTTGTTAAGTTCATCTGCAATTTTGGTACTGGGAAATGATTAATTAGTGAGATAATATTTGTATATTATGCCCTAGCTAGTAAAAATTTGGTGTGACTCGTGGACAAAATTTCCATATTTATATTTTAACCTTATATTGGTACATGTTATTTATTTTTAATATTAAAATGCTTAGAAACTAGGTAGTGACATCTGGAGTCAATAACCCACTCTATTTTAATAAAAATCGACCGAAAGTTCAATTTTTGATCATGCTTCAGTTAAAATTATAGACAACCCCATATCATTACTACATGTACAATCCGTTTCGTATCATATTTTTTAGTTGTTTTTTGGATTTTATTATTTTGAAAAGTTGTGGGTGTTTGTACAGTCAGATTTTTTAGCTTTGAATAAGCAGATTTTTAGGTTAAAAAACCTAAAAACTAAAATTCTGGATTTTCTGTGGATTTTTAAATATATTTTGTAAAGCTCATTTTTCTCTAGGAAATCTGTTGCCAAACATATCCTTAGTTGAAGAATTAAAATTTAAATCTTGTTGGGGAGGAACTAGGTAGTTACATCCAGAGGCAACGATCCACCCTATTTTAATTAAAATCGAGCAAAGTTCTTTTTTTACTGTGCATTTTAGTTGAAATTTTGCTATTGTAGCCCTTTGGACCCTATAAAATGAAGAAAAATTTGAAAGATTTTGGCCCTTCTTGGTATAATTCTTGGTTCGGCCATTCGTTCCGCCTATAAATGAAAACTATATTCTACATATGAACTCCTTCCTTACATCCATATCTTGGAATTTTATAGTTTTGGTTCCTATTAAGCGTATAAAACTTTTTTTCTTCTTTTTAATCAATTTGCTTATTACAAGATATTAGGAAAACATGTCGTGAAAAAGAGTTGGAGATTCTTTTAGTTGGGGTTAACTTTTTAATTTCCTTCTTATTCGGGTTAACTTTTAAATTTCACCATTCTTTTAAGGTGGAATTTGTGATTTTTTTGGTTGAGGTTCAATTTTGAGTTTCCTTCTTCTTTAGGTCGACTTTCATGTTTCTATGTTTTTTGGGGGGGTATTGAAACTTGGGTTTGTTTGGTTGTAACTTTTGAATCCCCTTTTGTCTCTTTTAATAAAAGTTACATTTTTATTTTCCGACATGAAATAACTAGAAGTGTTGATTGGAATGAATCCCCCTTCAAATTAGGCGGTTACTTTTCTTCCAATTGGATGGAGTTTCGGCAAGTTGGGGTCCTCGCATACCCATCAAGTCAAGAATTGAAGCAAATGGAATTACGGGACAAAATTTCTTTCAAATACTTCTTTTGTACTCAAATAACTTGACTCTAATTTTCCATTTTGCCCATATATTGTTAGTGAAAAAGACTAGATAAGCAAAAAGTACCACCAATTCCTATATCCTTATTTTGGTCTTCATCTGTATTTACTATTGCACATTGTCTTTTTAAAAAGAAATCCAGGGGTTAACCGTATATGCTTGCTAAAAATTCATGTTGGTTGTCAATTTCAAACTTGTAGGTTCCGTGGAAGGTTTGTAACTTATACTCTCCAGACTAAACTTTCTTTATTCTTTATACACTCGTAGTTGAAATTTGTCCATGTCAAACACATGATGTGCTTTTTTGTGAGACTGTCAAACAAAGTATTAGTCTGAAACTATGTGTAGTTCTTTTTTGTACTTGTAAATTCTATACAAGCTGTCAGTCATGAATTAACCAAATAGGTCATAAGACTCATAACTATTAGCTCTGAACTTTCACCTCTGTTAAGGTTGTGACATGTCCTATTTCTGTTCATTTCCATTCGGGTGCAGTTGCAAACCTGTAGGTATGCCTATTTTGAACATTTTCCTTTTTTTGGGAATTTCAGGACATTTCAAGTGCAAACATGACCAGTAAAGTAGCTGAGAATTTGCTATCATTGCATCTGAACAGTCACAATGGGCCCCGACAAACTCAATGGCTAGCTGAAGAGCTTGAGGGTTAGTGCCTAACTTTCCTACCTTTTCATTTGCATAATGTAGCAGTTAAACCAACTCTTTTGACCGTAAAACTAGCATTTCATAATTTTTTGGTTTCCTTATGTTTGAATCTTCACCTTTGATCATTGTTGTATAAGAGTCTAATGCACCAGTAGTACAATCAATCCATTAAATTTGAGCATGCCTTTTTTACATTTGAGGTCACCTGAGACTTTCACTTGGATTTGGTCGTTGAAAGCGAGTGGGTAGATAGATATATCCCTTCATTCTACATGTAAGGTTATTTTACTATAACAGAAGGGTTGCATGTGACCATGTTAGTATGTAGACCAGGACCAAATTAATAAGAACTTTTATTCAAGATATAACACCATTGTATAATGTGCTCCCTTTACAAATTTATTAATGTGCTGCATCTTTATTGAAATTTTGATTTTTGTGATCAAGGATCAAGTCTACCATATCATTACTTGGTGTTTGGATGTGTTACATCACTTAGATAAGCTCTGCACAGCAGAACATGGACTTCATTATGTAGCAAATGATGATCGATTTTTCATTAGCTTTACGGATATGATCCTGGCAAAATTCTTAACAATAATTAATTGGTTATATGCAGAGGTGGATCAAAGTGTTAAAGCAGTGCTAAATCTGATAAAAGGTGGTCCGAAAGAAGAGATAGATGAGAAGAAACCAGAGTTGATTGTTCATGTTGAGCGTTTGTATAGCAGGTACAACTCGCTGGTTGAGAAATATGATCATTTAACCGAAGAAGTAAATGCACAAATGGAGAACACAGCTGTTTCTTCCTCTGATTCTTCCCCTGACTCTTTTTCAGTAACTCCAACCCAAAAAGTGAGCTTGAACAAGTCTGATAATCAAGCTATTGCCTTCAATTTATCCCCAAGCTCTGGTCGTGGTAGATCTGATTTCTCTGACAAAGGTGGCTCTGAAATTTCATCGTCGGCATCAGATTCTGAGTCGGAAGCTTATTATTCTGTTGCTAATAAGACATCAGATTTACGAGTGAATTTACAAGAAAATGAGGGTTACACCACACTGTTAAGAAGAGTGACCAAGTATGAGGAAGAACTGAAAGAGACTAACAGAAAACTTTGTATCGCTAATGAAGAGATAGCAAAATTGAATGGAGAGCTCGAGAAGATGAGAGGTTTTAGTACATTGGCTGATGATTTGCAAGATAAACTTGAATTAGCTCAGAGAGAGATAACCATTCGAGATGGTGACCTAGAAACCGAGAAAACAATTGTTTTAAAGCTTAAAGCGAAAGTTGCTCAGTATGAAGCTATGATCAATACAGAGAAAAGACTCGTCTTAGAGCTGAAGGAGAGAATTCTTGAGCACGAAGCAGATGCATTTGAACGTGAACAAGATATTAACAAATTGAATATTGCATTATTTGATACCCAAAGGATACATTCCCTGGAGAAAGCAAAGCTCGACTGCGATCTCTCGATTATGTCTGAACAATTGACTCTTATAAATGCAAGAGCTGAAGAATCCCAATTGCAAATTGAGTTTCTTGAAAATGAGATCAAGAAATGTGAAGCTGAGAAGATGAAAATGGAAAGCATATACGAAAGCCAGCATATTCATGCTTGTGCTGAAATTGGAAAACTGAAAACTGATATTTTTGAGAGAGACGGACTAGTGGAAGCATTGAATAAAGAGTTTGACAAACAAAAATTGAAATTCGATATGTTTGTAGCAGAGAAAGATGGGCTCAATGCCAAGGTACAGACGCTCGAGGCAGAAATGAGCTCTCGAAACAATGTGATATATGAGCTAGAGGTGAAATTTAATCGATCGTGTAAAGAATGTATGGATCTAATATCTGGATCTGATCGTATGAATAAGTTGGTTGATGAGCTGAGAGTGAGACTGGTGGAGTTAGAGAAGGAGGTGGAGAGACAGAGAGTTGTGATCTCAGAGAGAAGTGAAGAAAAGAGAGAGGCGATAAGGCAGCTGTGTTTCTCTATTGAGCATTACAGAGACAATTACCAAGAACTTAAGAAAGCGGTTGTTGGGCACAGACCCCATTCGGTTTTAGCTTCCTGAGTATATTGCTCATGGTAAAAAAAAATCGTAAAATCTTATGCGTTTGGGGTGTTCTTACATATTTGTACCAGTATATCTGCGTTAACTTCTGGACCTGGTTTATGTTTTTGTCATTTTGTCGCATGGATTAGACTGTGTTGTTGTGGTGTTGTGGAAGCTCTGGAGAGCTTTGTTAATGTTTTCTTTTCTGCTTTGAAAGTTGGGAACTTATATATATTATGTAATTTGTGTTTGGATTTCTCCTCGTTCTACTTCATTAATTTTCTGGCAGTTTGGAATTCTTATTATTTTCCTGACAGTTTAAATTGTTGATATGTTTTTCCTTGATCCTTAGTTGTAAACTATAGTAGCGATTTTTAAACGTTCTCCAAGTGCTGTCAACTGACCAAAAAGTTTAAGCAGAGGAAAAGTTCTGTGAATTTTGTTCCAAATTCAGTTTGTTTTAGAGTGAAGTCTAGTTTAAAACTCGTCTAGCTTTAGCTTTTGTAGAATGGGTTGTTTTTGTTTTTGGTTTATGTCTCTTACAGATTTATGTGCTTTGTTTTGCTGAAAAAATGCAAGCATATGTAGCAATTTGGTAACTTATCCAGCTTTATACGAGGCAAACAATCTGGATGTTTGGAATTATGATGTTACTATTGATATTCTTTTTTATCTTTTTTTTTTTAAATAAGATATTCTTTTTATCTAAAATATAGATTCTCACCATGGTTTTAGATAATTAAATTATCTGTTCTTTCCTAAATAAATCCCCATATATATATAGACTATAGTTCTTGTATATTTCAGCAGTAACGTTATTGTGTCAGACTCTCTCACCCATACTTAATGCCAGACAAACTATATTTTAATTTCTAAATTAACTTCTCCATCCAAAGGTTAAAGAACAATACTTATTCAATCCACATTCTGTCATCTTTCTTTCTTCATTTATCACAATTTAAAAAAGCTGGTAGTATTTTCATCCTTAAATCCACCTTCTAACTTTTTATTAATCAAAACAACAAATATCATCAATTCGTTCACTAATTTAATTTAGTAATTTTTTTAACAAATAAATTAAATTCCGAGATTACAAACTTATAAAATAAATCACTCAAAAAGTTGAAAAATATCTCATTGTACATCTCTAATTTCTTGTTTTTTTTTTCCAGATGTGTAAGTATCCAATATTCTATTATTACTCTACTCTTTCCTATCTTGTAAGTATCCATCTCCAAACCTTCAAAATCCATATTATATGCCCATCTCTCATTATCATATGATGGAAAAGAGAAAAAAAACACGAAGTACAACACAACTTTGAGGGTGAAATGAGTTTTATTATTAGGAAAAATTAACAGTCAGCGGTTTGTGAAAGTGAGTGACAGTGCCGTCTCCAAGATTTATGAGGCTCAAATCTATTTTTAAAAAAGAGACCTAATTTATTTAGTCATATATATTTTAAAAAAACTACGAGAATATAGTGCATTTTTGGTGAAAACGTAGTTGTACATGTTTTTGTAGAGCTCTATACTCTCTATAATCGTTCATAATATAAATATCATAAGAATTTTTTTATGCAATACAATTGATAAAGTAAAAACTTTATTTTATACTTTGGAACCAAACTAATTAGTTTTTATTTTTACATAAGTTGTTAATATTATGTAAAAACTTAGAAAACAAATGGCATAGATTAAACATATATATGGACTATTAATTTAATTATCAAATGTTCATAGCTTTTATCTCTTCACTAGTAAATATAAATACATTGAGTAGTAATAGTGAGAGGAAAACATATTGTTGGACTAATATATATATATTCATAGTATATAAAAAGAGAATCTAAGTAATTGGAGATTCCAATTTTATGCTTGGAGAATTGGAGTTTGGAACCATTAATGATGAGTGATAGAAATAAGATAAGAGGGAGATGAGATATAGACATGGGTTTTTTTGTGTATATACATAAATATTTTTTCGTTTTTGAGGAAATGGGAATAGATTTGGAGAGAAAGATATGCTGTGAGTGACAAAGAAAGAGACCAATGGAATGGAATGAGATATGTAGGAACGGTAAATTTTTTTGTACTGACCGTACTTTTTATTGAGGAAATGGAATGAGATCTAGGCTGAATTTTTCAACTATATTTTTTTCTGAAAAAACACACAAGTCGTACTTTTTTTGTACGAACCGTACATTTTATTTACTAACCGTAGATTAAATGTACGGTTTGCATTTTCATTGCAAACCGTAGATTTTATCTATTATTATAGAAAAAGTAATTTTTTTTTGTCAATTCATTTAAAGATTATTCAAAAAAGTTATGTCCCATGTTGAAAAAGAAACATTGATAAACCTTTAAGCAAATGTATTTTTAACGTTCATGATTATCTTTTATCTTTTATTTTTAAGACATTATTTTGATTTTTTATTTATTTTAATAATTAGTTTTTTGTAATCTTTAAACTACCGGTCACTAGATCACTCATTTTAAAGCATTATATTTTGTTATTGTTGTGTGGCATATTAGCTCACATAGATATGTATATAGATATAGAGAGAGAATATAGAGAGAGACAACAACGGGGTCTTTATTTATCAGAATGTATCAATACAATGGGACCCTAACCTTCTTTATATACTAGAGGTTAGGGTTATACAAGATAGAAAGCCCAACTTAGGCCCACTATGAGTAAGGCCCAATAGTCCAATAATATCTTACAACACTCCCCCTTTGGACTTCTTGAATTCTTCGTCTTCATGCAGTCGATCTGAGTCGAGTTCATTCGCAGTGCTAAACACATAAAAACCTTAGGGACGGAAAACCCAGTGTGGGACAAAACCGGTACCTAGGAGAAACTGTGTAGCCGAATGATATAGGCCGAAATTCTATGTAATTAACTAACCACAAAACCGTGTGCCTCATCAAAACCTTGGCAGAGCAAACCCAATGGGAAAATCTCTGATCGAAGGAAAAAGAGTGCAACCGTGGTAGTAGTAGGGGATCAACCACAAAACAGGTGCCTCATCAAAACCTTGCTAGAGTAAACCCAGTGGGAAAAACCTCTAGTCGAAGGACAAAAGAGTACACACTGGTAAGAAGTATACAACAGGATACTCCCCCTAATTTCGGCAATCTTAAGTGAGATATAACGGGAACGTGTCTCGCTAAAAACCTTGCCACGGAAAACCCAGTGGGAAAAAACCTTGGTCTAAGGACAAAAAGAGTACACGAGCATGCGACTGGATGCTCCCCCTCACTTGCACACGACAGGGTGCGAGGATTTCGACTAAGTAGTAATTAGTGCAATAAGCATCCACCTGGATACTTCCCCTTACTTGCACACGACAGGGTGCAAGGATTTCATATTTCAATAAAGAGTACGAGCATTCGACTGGATGC
The DNA here is from genome assembly GCA_963920805.1 of Primula vulgaris. Taxonomy (NCBI): domain Eukaryota; kingdom Viridiplantae; phylum Streptophyta; class Magnoliopsida; order Ericales; family Primulaceae; genus Primula; species Primula vulgaris. The sequence goes on from OY987213.1 coordinate 22,370,969, forward strand.
TTCATTTACTTGCACACGACTGGATGCAAGAAAATCTAACGTGGAATCGAACGAGCATTCAACTGGATGCTCATAAACTTCATATGTGAAGATTTATTTCGGCGAAAAATGCTAAATAGCATAATCTAGTCATGTCTCTCTTGATCGATAACAACAAGTTGTCCTCAAATAAGACAAGTGTTTTATCTGGATCGTGAGACAGAGCATATGTAATTCAAATATGGCTAATACGAGCTCGAAGCCATATACACTCTCTAGTCGTCTCATAGAGCACGAGTAGATCAGAGTGATTCGTTTGGAGTCATTCCAATACCTCCAAGATATTGCCTTATTCCTAATGGTAAAGACAGACCATGTTAGGAATATCCCTTATGCGGGTCTGATAAGTAACCGGCATCGGTATAACCGAAAAAGGGTTGCGTTAATTCGAGTACCGAAGGGGGTAGGTACACTCGATGACGCAAATGGGATAAACTAGCCCACTTCCAAAATTACCATTAGGTAAGGGAATGTGTCTTTATTGCCATTTCGATGGCAGCGTGTTAGCGCGATGCTGTGTCGAGCTATACCATTCACAGCAGACGAGATGTTCGTCCTAGCACATTTAGACCAAGTACAATGATGCGCTTATTGTACTTAGATATGAACATGATGGTTTAATATCTCTTCATCGTCTCATCAGGGACAGACTAGGTCTATATCAATGTCTAGTGATCGAACGATCATGGGAGAATCTGACGACTTAGCGTCATAATGACTAAAATGTCATAACACCTTCTGGGTGTAGTCTGAATCATGGACTTAGATTCAATCTTTACGGGACTCGATCATCGGGCCGAGTCACTACCGTGTCTTCCCAAGATCCTTCATCTCGAAGGCAAATCCAAAAAATGGATCGCGTAATAAAACACGCAAGGGCATAATACTTAGGCGGTATACCACATCCGCTCGGATTATATTAATCCATATAGTGAACGTCTCAGTCAATTGAGATCGTGTTCCGTGGTCAGGAACTACTTGATTTAAGCACATAAAGTCACACAGAGACCTTCATCTGTATCTCTTTGTATAAATCCCCATAGAGATGAAACCGTGACCACATTCATGGCTGCATATTCAGTTTTTCGGAAACTACTAAACTGGTAAAGTAGGGGACTGTTATAATGTCCATTACGAAGAAATCAACCATCTCGTAATCAATTCCAAGGTGTGAGAGAAGCCTTGCGCTACTAGGCGAGCATTCTACAATCTCATTATTCTCATCACTCTTCCTTACGAATAACCAAATAAACGAACTCGTTTAACATTGGTGGTGTTGGATCTACAGGTCCGAACACACTTTCGCTAAGGAGTCTACTTGGATTTCAAGTTTCCATAAGTACAGTCTATTCTCCGTTGACTTCAGGCAACGGTACATGGTTCTCTGTCATAATTTGCTCATATTATCAGTCGTCACCGAATATATGAACAAGTAATCAATGATAGTCTCGTTTCGCTTCAATATCGTCTAAGATATCATGATCGACAGATATTTCGAGATTATCAGGATGAGGAGGAATCACACATCTCCTAGATCCTTTATAATCTCGTGCGACAAACGAGTTTCAGTTCACCACCTCTGGGGTTGAATGAATTAAGAACCGGTCAACTTCCTCATATCTTAGGAAGGACGACAGACTGACGGCCGACGGCAGCGTCCTATGCTTGCCGGGTTCGGCCAAAGCAACGTGTTACGACTGGAACACGGCGTCCGACAGGGACGTCTATCCTTGCAAGCATTTTGCAGCAGGTATAAATGATCTCATGACATCTCATAAAGTCATTAAATGCGTTTGGCATTTAGTTAGACTTGAGGGAGTCTATGCACTTACTTATCACTAAGTGCAGTTTTGGGGATCAAGCTAAGACTGAGTGGGTTATGCCACGTTACTTCACGTCGTTCCTTATCAACGGTAACGTGCAAATCTCCCCCTAACGACGGGGAGAACAGTCTTAGCGATGTCACTTTCGCATATCATGCGGTAAAGAGATCGCTTGCCAAGGTTACTCTATCAAATGATAGGTAGGGGATTCATAATCGACTTATGTCCCCTTCAGAGGTCCATATTTGAACGCTAGAGCGGCTCAATCAAAATATTAATTAATCACTCTAAACACGCGTTAATATGAGACTTCTGGCTCATAACCAGTAACCAGCTGGTACGCACATGGTGTTTGAGTGTCTATGGGCCTCATAACGGACCAATGCAGCAAAATAGCATAACCCTACACGGAAATATAAATCTTGGTGCGCAAGACCAAGAAGTGCGTGCAATCATTTGCAGTCGCATCATCAAACTTTCCGTGAGTCCATTTGGGTCTGAACATAATCGACAGGATGTTCAGTTTCAATTTCCAAACTCAAGTAATTCAAATCGAATTTTCGATTCTTACTCTTCGGAATTATCAAGTCGACTAGACTTTTCAGGATAATCCGGATCATGAGCCATCAACTTAATGATAGGGCTAAAAGTTTGGAAAGTGTTGCATTTATGTGGACAATATTAAAATGTGACCATATTGTCGATGCATCAACCATAACCATTTATATTTATGGTCCGTCTTATGGTTGGATTAGTCCACAATAACTCCTTCAATTCTTTACAAGAATTCTACGAGTTCATTTCGTGATCTTTACACATACTAGTCTTTCAAAGTGAGCATTAGCGGCATTAATTTCGGATTAATCACGAAATATATTCTCAGAGAGAATCCAAATGCGATGCGATTATAAATCAATCATCGTCTTTTGACCCGGGAATATCTCATCCGGTCAATGCCACAATATCAAAATGCTTTGATCAATCGACAACAGGCGAATGATAGTATAGACAATCATGTCTTAGCATCTAAATCATTTATCATTTCGACGACAGGCGAAATGATAAGTTAACTTTAAACGCTTTTAAAAAATGTGGTAGAAACCACTTGAAAGACATTTCAACTCCTCTAAAATACGCTTTTGATCGTATTGAATGGAGGCTATATAAAGAAATTTTAATTCTTTCATGAGCTATTACCAGATAACACTGGTTTTCTCGAATATTTTATAACTCAATAAGGTACGACAGGACCTATATGAGTATAACGCCTCATATTTGACAAATCAATTTGGCTTTACCAAAGATTTCGATTTGGAACGACAGGTCCAGAATCGTTGTCACTGAGTACTCTTTTAGGCAAATAGTTGGTGAAATTATGTGGTACACTGTTACCCACTATTTCTAAAAAACCAACTACACCACAAGTATTGCCTAAAATTTCATAATTTAAAGTTTGGTCACATTTGTCAAAGGAATTTGCTGAAAAACACTTTAAATTATTTCGAGAAATTTCATAAACAGGCAGACCATAATCCAAAAGTGTGTCCAAATGGAAAAATCATAATCCAAATTGAAAAATATAATCCAGATGAGCGAAAAAATGGCTCAATGATTTATCAAAATAAATAAAAAAAGGTACCAAACTTATTTGAGCCACAAAATCGGGGGTCTCAAGAGTTTCCTTTCAGTTATCTTTAACCACATTAGCATCGGTTTTTTCACCTTTATAATAGTTTCTGAACTATTTAAGGAGTAACCGTGCATGACCTTTGTCTTTATAGCATAGAGTTGCCTTCTTGAGCATTATCTCTTGCATTGTGACAACGGGCCATATTGTTCCTTTCAATTACTGTCTTGGAGCCACATGTTTTCGATTTTGACTATTGTCTAAAATCTCGCTTGGCTAGGCGATTCATCAGGATCGCGACAGTTCGAGACAAATAACACTTGTCTCGGTTCTCGATTCGTGGAAAAAAAAATGTACACGAAAAGCATTAATATCAGGCAAACAATTCGCCATTGACCCAATAGGATTAAAACTACTCACCGGGGTAATTTTCTTATCCAATAACAGATGGGCGATAAAGGAACATGGTGAATATAAATTCACGATACTGCTTATGGAATACAATTTCCAATCTAGTATTTTGGTGAAGGATTGCTCCAATATGTCAATTTCACACATTTGTTCACCATAGACGTCATCAAGTCTCAAATGTGGCGGCGGAATAAAATCAACGCCTTAGCATTCATCCTGAGGGTAACAACAAACTCGTGTTTTACTCATCAAAGATGACATCCAAAAAAAATTGGGCATTACATTTTTCACACATCAGGGTGAGTAACATGTGGTGACGGATTAAAATCAACGTTTAAACAGTCATTTCGCAAGTATGTTTTACGATTTTTCTCATCATAGATGGCATCCAACATGTGTTGGGAGTTCTGGATTATTTATCATATAAAATGACTGGTTTATATGTTTATGGTTTGCACAAGCACAAACATTTTTTTCGAAAGGACAGGTTCGAAAACATTAGTTTTTCTTTTCATGTGAATCGGTTCTCATTGATCGAACGACGGGTCGATACTGAAACACCAATTCGGCGAAACATACATCACTATATAAACACACTCGGGGAAATTATTATTTAGTCAACCCCTTTCGGTAGCTCTAATTGAAAAACGACCAGGAAAGACGGTGATGGTGGAGGGCACGAATGCCACTTAAAACCCGACCTCATTAGAATATCGACTTCCGCCTATATCTTTCCTAGACATCGTATCCAAATAGGTGAGCCTAGTTGGGGAAGGTTCATAATTTTTCCAACTTAAATGTGAAAATATATGATTTCGCAAATTACCATATTTTACACATGGCAGTAAATAAATACATAAATTGTAATTAAATATCTAAATTGTACCTGTTACACTAGAAAGATATAACACAATCTTTTATTATACTATTGCTATATGTGTAATTAATATTCATGGTAACATACAAGATACACTACAATCAAGCAGATTTAATAATGCACGCCAATATTTACTGCCTATTTGGGTACTCTAATTCACCCGAATTCAATATGCATGGTAGTATAAACATGTATTACACTGGGTTCAACATCAATATACTAGAAGATATAATTACTAACGTGCATAGATACATTATACATAAGCTATGTTATGAATTTTATGCTAGAACATGTAATTACTGACGTTCATACGACATAGCAAATCATCATGCAATCACAGATTGAAAACATGTTAGTAATATGATCTAGTTTAACAATAATAGTGTGAACTACAAGGTTGTTCTAAAAAAATAGAATTTAACCTACACAGTGGCCATACAATATGAGATATATAAATTATCACATGACATGTTTGTATACTATTACAATTCACACCATGAATTTCTTTTTCTTTCTTTTTCGTTAAAGAAAAACTTGTAATCATATGTACGTTCTTAGATGATAATCTAAAAAAAAACCAGTATACTACCATAGCATCACCATATTCATATTTTATATATATAACTCATGTTATTTGGTTTTTTTTTTATGCAGTAGCAAATTAGGTACACATGCAATTTTACAATTTTTTTTTTTTTTTAAACATGTGTTTGATAGGTGTAAGTATATAAAAAAATATACCGTACTCCTGGTATGTTGTAGAAGGTCGAAACAAACCCAATAAAACTCGGATAAACCTCAAGGTTTATATATACACAATATACGTGCGTTTATCCAAAATCTCCAATATTCGCGAGCGTATATTTTATTTCTGCGAGCAAAGTGCCGATAACGTGTTGTGTGGCATATTAGCTCACATATATATGTATATAGATATAGAGAGAGAATATAGAGAGAGACAACAACGGGGTCTTTATTCATCAGAATGTATCAATACAAGGGGACCCTAACCTTCTTTATATACTAGAGGTTAGGGTTATACAAGATAGAAAGTCCAACTTAGGCCCACTATGAGTAAGGCCCAATAGTCCAATAATATTTTACAACAGTTATATATTTAAAAATAGATATTACTATGATTTTTAATCACTAACGTTTTTTTCATCTGAAATATAATATTTAAAGTATCAAAAATATTTAGTATTTATTTATGCATCAACTTTATTTGAATTTAAGAACTAACAAAAAATTGAATTTATGTAGAATTTTACGTGAAAAACTTTTCTTATACAAAACGCTCGTAAATGAAATACAAACAAAAGTTTTCATCGTAAAACTTTCCCTCGAAAATATTTTTTCACAAAATCTTTTACAATGAAACAAACAAAGGCTTATACACAGCGTTAGAAAGGCAATCGGGAAAGAAAATCATAACTGAAGATGTTTTAAACTTAGCAAGTCTATAATTAGTTTTTTTTTTTTATGTAAAGTACTCTTTTTCCAAGTTGTTGTAAACTGATTTTAATGAGGCTCAAATAAAATTATATAATGTATCATGTTTAGCTAATATGTTTTATGAAATTTAATTAATGTTGCATATTGAATTAATTTTTTTATAAAATTTATAATTAATACACAAAAATGACAATGGAAGTTAAGTTGGTAACCACATTTGTTTATTTCTTCTGATCACCAATAGGAAATCGGGAAAATTACCAAAATATACAACTATTTTAAACTAATCATCAAAAAATTACACTCCAACACTTTATTCCCAAAATATACAACTAATTAAAATTATAAATACTAAATAATTTATATTTTTTTAACAGCTCTCTCTCCCTCTCTCTCTCCCCATATATATATATATATATATATATATATATATATATATATATACACATACAAAAATGTCAACTACAATATTCGCCCTCATCTCTCCGCCACCTATCTCCACAACCTTTCGCCGCACCTCTCTCCATCTCCGATCCCGTCACCACCTCCTCAAATCTCAACCCTCCATCTTCCCCACACTCATACTTTAACCCCAATCTCTACCGTCCGATCAAAACTCATTCCCCCAAGAATTTTATTTTTATTTTTTTTATATGAATTAGGATTTTGTTTTTCTTCGATCGATGCTCATTTTTGGGGCATAATTGGTAAATAATTAAATAATTGTGAATTTATCGCTTTCATTTTCCACCCTAGCCATACACAATATATTTTGTATTCATTAACACTTCCCATTCTTTGTGTTTTTGTTATTCATACACAATATATCGTTTATACATGCTCTTTAATACAGGCATACACAATACACAATTATACATGCTATTAAATACATGTATACACAATACACTTTTTATACATGCTTTTTAATACAGACATACACAATACACTTTTTGTACATGCTCTTTAATACATAGATACACAATACACAATTTATACATGTTTTTTAATACATGCATACACAATACATAATTTATACATGTTTTTTTAATACGAGCATACACAATACATTATTTATGCATGCTCTTTAATACACACATACACAATACACAGTTTATACATATTTTTTAATACGGACATACACAATACACTATTTATACATGCTCTTTAATACATGCATACACAATACATATTTTATACATGCTCTTTAATACAGGCATACACAATACACAATTTATACATATTTTTTAATACATGCATGCACAATACACTTTTAATACATGCTCTTTAATATAGACATACACAATACACAATTATACATGCTATTAAATATATGCATACACAATACACTTTTTATACATGCTCTTTAATACAGGCATACACAATACCCTTTTTGTACATGCTCTTTAATACAGACATACACAATACACAATTTATACATGTTTTTTAATACATGCATACACAATACACTATTTATACATGCTCTTTAATACAGTAATACATAATACATATTTTATACATGCTATTTAATACAGGCATACACAATACATAGTTTATACATGTTTTTTTAATACGGGCATACACAATACATTTTTTATGCATGCTCTTTAATACAGACATACGCAATACACAGTTTATACATGTTTTTTAATACGGACATACACAATACACTATTTATACATGCTCTTTAATACATGCATACACAATACATATTTTATACATGCTCTTTAATACAGGCATACACAATACACAGTTTATACATATTTTTTAATACATGCATGCACAATACACTTTTAATACATGCTCTTTAATACAGACATACACAATACATAGTTTATAAATGTTTTTTTAATACGGGCATACACAATACACTATTTATACATGCTCTTTAATACAGGCATACACAATACATATTTTATACATGCTCTTTAATACATGCATACACAATACAGATTTTATACATGCTATTTAATACGGGCATACACAATACACAGCTTATACATGTTTTTTTAATACGGGCATACATAATACATTATTTATGCATGCTCTTTAATACAGACATACACAATACACAGTTTATACATGTTTTTTAATACGGACATACACAATACAGTATTTATATATGCTCTTTAATACAGTAATACATAATACATATTTTATACATGCTATTTAATACAGGCATACACAATACACAGTTTATACATGCTTTTTTAATACGGGCATACACAATACATTTTTTATGCATGCTCTTTAATACAGACATACGCAATACACAGTTTATACATGTTTTTTAATACGTGCATACACAATACACTATTTATATATGCTTTTTAATACAGGCATACACAATACATATTTTATATATGCTTTTTAATACAGGCATACACAATACATTGTTTATACACGCTCTTTAATACAGTCATACACAATACATTCTGTATCCATTGACAGTTTATACATGTTTTTTTAATACGGTCATACACAATACACTATTTATACATGCTCTTTAATACATGCATAGACAATACCTATTTTATATATGCTTTTTAATACAGGCATACACAATACATTGTTTATACACGCTCTTTAATACAGTCATACACAATACATTCTGTGTCCATTGACACTGTCCATTTTTTTATTTTTTTCTTATTATTCATACACAATACAATTTTTATACATGCTCTTTAATACAGGCATACACAATACATAATTTATACATGTTTTTTAATACGAGCATACACAATACATTATTTTTATATATTTTTGTTATTTTGGATTTTTCTTGGTTTTTTTTTTTTGCCACTTTTTTGGAGATTTTTCGGGTTTTCGACTTTTTAAAGTTTTTTTCAGCACTTTTTTGGTTTTTTCGGCTTCTCGACTTTTGTGAACTTTTTTCATTCTTTTTGTGATTTTGGATATTTTGTAATTTTCTTTTTTTTTTGTTTTTTACCATATTTTTGGGCTTTTTTCGGGCTCTCGACTTTTCTGAACTTTATTTTTATTTATTTTTGTGAATTTGGATTTTTCTTGTTTTTTTTTTGTTTTTTGCCACTTTTTTGGAGTGTTTTCGGGTTTCCGCATTTTTAAAGGTTTTTTCAGCACTTTTTTGGTTTTTTCGGGTTCTCGATTTTTGTGAACTTTTTTCATTCTTTTTGTGATTTTGGATTTTTCTTTGTTTTTTTTACTTTTTTTAACCATTTTTTGGGCTTTTTCGGGTTCCCGACTTTTTAAAAGATTTTTCCAGCCTTTTTTGGGTTTTTTCGGATTCTCGACTTTTTTGAACTTTTTTCATTTTTTTGTGCATTTTGATTTTTATTGGTTTTTTTATTTTTTAATATTTTTTTGGATTTTTTCGGGTTCCCGACTTTTTTAAAGGTTTTTCCAGCATTTTCTGGGTTTTTTCGGCATCTCGACTTTTTTGAAATTTTTTTATTTTTTGTTGTAATTTTATTTTTTTCGGTTTAGAAGTCATTTTAACATTAAATAAGATAGTATTTTGTGAAAAAAATGATGATTTAGAAAGAGAGAGAAGAGAGGAGAGAGATGAGAAAAAGAAATTTTTTGACAGGTGAGAAGAAATATATATTTTTTTCTATTTTTGGTTAATTGTATGTTTTGAGAATAATTTGTTTGAGTTGTATGTTTTGGTAATATTTCATAACACATTGTATGTTTTGGGAATTAAACCTAGGAAATCAGAACCCAATATAACGGTAACTTATAGTAGTACCAGATAATAGGAATACAATTTCATTGTAACATATTTACAGCTTGGAGGGCAATGCAGTTTTCAGCCTAGACTCGGTCTTATTCTTAGATCCCAAAGATCGCTGCTTTTCGAACTTTGCTTTGGCTCTAAAGATGAGTGCATGCACTTCATCAAAATGAGGATTCGTTGCTTTCTTAGTGTCTTCAATCCATTGTTGAACTTTCTTGAATGGGCCTATTATTCGAGCATATTCTCCTTCATCCACAATCTGATGATCCCACATATTCATATTAGATGATTTGAGGAAAAAATGCTAATGAAACTAACAAAACCTTTTTTTATTTTCCATCAAATAAAACCAAATTAGTAACACGGTAATATGCCTGCTAGGATAACATGAATGCCAAAGACAAATATTACACCTGAAAAGAAGTAGCCAAGTATATCATGTATCCGGGTCTTTAAAGAGCACATAAAACTAAAGGTTTAAGCAGGCAGAAGAAAAACAAGCGTATATGTGATATGATGAGCAGAGTCATGTTATTCGATGAACCATTCAAACTACTGATTTGCTGCAGTAAATGAATTAGACATCAGAACCATAGTATTTTTTTCTTCACTAGTTATCCACTTGGTTTCGCAAAGGAAGAACATTAATATACTACATAGAAAGAAAATGTGTTTGTGACATGTTCATTCATATTACAAGGCCCAATTCAATGTTATAATCGAGACGGATAAAACTGACATGCAAGAAGAAATCATTAAAGAGTAAAGAGTATCCCAGAAGAAACATGGAATTCAAAATCCTCATTGCGGTAAAGATCTAACCCTGTCATGTTAAAGTCCTCAAGAATTAGAGCCTAAAAACACAAACAAGACGCTACAATAAAGTAACTATTTGCTAAGTAATATTTCACTTCTCCCCTTATAAATTTGTGAAAAGGATTTAACTTATAAGAGTACTCAAACACGAGATATTGAATTACCATTTGGTGCGATAGAACTATAGCTAGCTATTGAGTGGCTCAAACAAACCAGAAAAATGTGAAGGATGGCATAATAGCAAAAATTATAGAACATCAATGAGCTTCCAATTATTTACCTCGAGTTGCATTATTTCACACACTAGGCTGAGATCAGCTATTGATGGTTGAGAGCTTCCTACTAAAAAGTGACCTTTCCCTTTCAACCAGACTTTTTCTATCTTGTCAAACAATCCAGACAATACTTTTTCAGCTTCATCGGCAGCTTGTCGATTTAGCGGAAGGCCAAGTGCAGGTGCAAGTGTAGTATTTAGGACATATGAAGCTGGAAAAATAAAGAGGGATGGACAGAGACATTATCCATGATAAAAACGCTACTTTCAAGACGAATACACATGCTGACAAACTACTTACTTGGAACAAGAGTTGTAACATCAGCAAGACAGATATTTTGTGTTTTAAAATAAGCCTTGTTTGGTTGCAGATTTTAAGCTCGGCTTTTTCGCTTGAAAGCTGGACTACATTTGGTTGAATGAACTTAATTTTTTTCTAACCCTGCAAGGTCTGGCTTATTTGACTAACAGCTGCAACCAAATGAACATTATGTATTAAATAAGAAAAAACCAAAATCGTGCTGGTCATCCCAACTTTAGACGAACTGTGATCATAGAATTAAAAAATTACGTTTTAAAGCTATTAGGGAAGGAAATAGAAAGATTGATCCGAATACACGAAAGGTAAAGTCGTCTGCATTCAGAACTTACAGTCAAATAACCTATAACTGATCATTTACCGAGAATAAGAATATCAAACCTATAAGCAGGTCCAGTATTTGTCAATACTCAAGGGTATCAACAGTATGGATATGTGTTAAGTAATATAGCCAGAACAAATAAAGCACCTGCACCACGTCGTAAATTGGAATGATGGCAATCCAACACTGATTCGATCTTGGCTCTTGTAAATAGATCAGCTGGATACCTTTAATAAAGAACAACAAATAATAAAAATAACAAAAGACGAAATTGGTGTGAAAAACAGAAGAAAAAAAAAACTGTGGCTGGTTTTAGAGGACCATTTTCTTTAACACTAGTTTAATAACTAAAAAAACTGTTTAAAAATGGGAATAATATCTCACCAGTGATCTGCAATTCCAGGAAATGCGCAAGAAATGTACCTAAGTATTGCATGACTGCATAATACACCAATGTAATCAGGTATTAGGTATTAAGTAAAAGTTGTTGCGCATTTTCTATCAGAAACTATGAAGAGTGAAGGCTAAATACATATTGCAACTACAGTATATATACATGTGAAATTTGTCCTGGCCTAAGACCTTTAATGCTATTAATTTCCAACTGTTGACAGATTAAGAAATCATCAAACAAAAAATCAAGTTCAGTTCTGTAGCTTGCTTACATTTACAAAAATAAATAAAAATAAGGGCCAAAAGTAAAAGTTTCTCGAAAATCCTGAATATATTGACATCAGTGGCCTACAGTTTCATGTTTTCAAAGTCATAACATGTTGACTTTGTAACATTATATGAATCCACTCTGTAACATTATATGAATCCTAAATAACCAAAACATATATTAATGCATACTCCGGGAAAAAGAAGGCTTGTCAATGAGATTTTTCTACAGAAGGAACTATTTATTCGGATATTCCTTACTTTTATATACTCTTTCTTAACTAAACTACAGGATCCGAGTAAAATTCAATATTGAGAAGAGAAAAAATAGAATTGAGTCCTGTAGAAATTTTTGCCAAAACGATGTAATGTACAAGTAAAAAACGTACCTCTCAAAGAGCTTAAATCTTCCATCAACTATAGCTGGCACTTGCCTCAAAGGGTTAATTTCTGAAATGTAAAACGATGGAAAAGATAAAAACATAGGGGTTTCAGACCACGTCCACTTTCTACATATTTTTAAACAACGTATAATACTAACTTCTGTAACGTGAAAACAGTAATGGTATGCATAATACAAATTAGACTATTTTGGACGTCGCTGGAATTTTTATCTTTCATGTTCAGTGTTCGTTTTGTTGTAACTTTTAGAAGTAATTGATAGTGAAAATAAAAAGTTCAAAGCACTTGGTCAAAAGTTGTTGTCAAACATAACAAAGCCTTTATGTGTATTAACATATTAGTTACATTTTTGGACAAGTAATCAGAACATAGAAAAGAGAACCAATATCAGTACATCACCAAACTTTAAAACTTGGTTTAGACAAATGGATTGCAATTCGTAAGCAAAAATGTAACTACAAGTCTCCAATAAGTTTAAAAATGCAACGAAACAACCCCAATCCCATATAACGTATTGTCACTATGATATCATCACGTATATACAGAATTTTATACCATGTGAGAGTGTTTAACAACAATCATAATTGAAAATTTTGATATCCATTTTGGGCAGTGTATACTATTAAGCTGTTTTTTACACAGCTATTACGCTGCTTTTTAAACATCTTGTAAGCTGATTTTAAAACAACTTGTAATCTATTTTTTACACAGCTTAAAAGCTTCTTAAAAAACAATTTAAAAAATCTTAAAAACAGCTTAATAGCTGTGTAAAATCTTAAAAAATCTTAAAATAATGACGTGTATGGTTTTTGGGGACAATTTAATTATTTACTCGGAAGTAACAAAATTAATAAATAAAAAAGTGTAAAATATAAATTACTTGAAAGTGTTAACTTATATAATATTATGATTATAAAATATTTTAATTTTGTATTTAGTTTGAGTGAAAAAAAAGCAGAGGAATGTATTAATTAATAGTGTGATAGAGTGGGTAAATTTATTTATTTTGTAGATAAATGAAGTGTAATGAGATGTAATAAGTGGTGTTAGAGTTATTTATTTTGTAATAAAATTGAGTTGAATGAATTAAAAATAAAAATAAAAATAAGATATGACGTGCATTTGAAATCTTTTATCCAGGTCCTCAAAAAAGTAATCTGCGTCCTCAAAAAAGACGCTGCCCAGAACACAAGGGGACAAAAGGACTCCCGGTCTAGAGAGAGATAGAAAAAAGAGAAAGTGAGAAAAAATAGAATGCTTTTTACTAAAAAAAAATGTAGAGCGCTACGTCTGAATATCAAATCTGAACATATCTAAATTTTTAAATTTTTTAAAGATAAGAGACTCTAAAACAGGCCGATAGTTATCTAAATATCTTCACATATTTACAATTTAAATACACGGTTGAGAATGCTCTTAGAAATAAAGTAATCTTCAGAAGTGATGATTTTCAAAATAATTTAAACTTTAATAAAACAGCATGACAAGAAATTTTCAAAAAATAAAGTAAATTTTGACAAAGTAGTATAACAAGTGATATTTTTTACAAAATAAAATAAATTTTATTAATAAGCTAATTATGCACAATAAAACTGTTGATGAAGTGGCGACTTTTGAGTAGGTGCACTTACATTCACATTCAGTTTGTCAGCTGTAGCATGTTCCATAGATGCACTAGCATTACAATTAAATATTGTGGACCTAAAATTTAATTATCCTCTCCAATACGATATCGCGACGTACTGGTGACGTGTGAAATTCTTACGGCACGTGCTACTTTTGAGCCCAGTTTACTTGCCAAATATTATATAATATATATATATATATATATAACCGGAAAATAGGAAAGAGTGGGTGTGATATTAAATAAATACTGTTGGTGCATTTAAAGCCACTTTTAAAAAATAACATTATACTAGTAATTTCGTAATCTTATCTCTTAATATATCCGATAATTACTGAAGTCTCGATTTTTTTATTATATTTTTTCTGAAAAAACACATAAATCGTAAATTAAATATACAAACCGTATATTTTAAGTGCAAGCCGTATATTTTAAGTGCAAACCATAGATTAAATGTACGGTTTGCAGCTCAGAAAATTTCAGTGCAAAACCGTATATTTTTTCTACAGACCGTAGATTAAATCTACGGTTTGCACTGAAAAATTACACAGTCAGTCACCGCGTCAAAATTACACAGTCAGTCCATGTGTCAATTTACACAGTCGGTACCTGAAAAAAGTACACGAATTTTATCTTTCTCAAAAACCCAAATTTTTCAACCCAAAAAAACCCCCAAATCAATAAGGACAATAACCATCAAATTTTTCAAAAAAAAAACCGCAAATCATCAATCAAATTTCGCCCTACAAAAACCGTAAATCACCAATCAAAAACTATACCCTAATTCAAGGTATTTCTTTATTTCCTAGTTTATTATTTATTTTGTGTAGTTTCAATTTGTAAAATAGGAAAAAATATATAAAATATGTCAATTGATTATTCACTTAGCGATTATAATTGTTTGTTGTTTGTTTATATTAATTATAGAAAATTAGAATTGTTGATATTTGTCCCATTTTATAAAAAAAATAGGGTTTTTATTCAAATTTGTTTATTTAGATATTTATTACTAATTGTTTGGTTATCATGTTACATGTCTATGTTCCTTATTTGTTTTGATTGGGAAAATTAAAAATAGTTAGGCTTTATTAATATTTACCCGTTTTGAAAATTATGTGTTTTATAAAATTAAGTTTTTTAATTAGTTTGTTTGCCCAAATCGCCAATCAAAAAAAGATACCCTAATTCAAGGTATTTCTTTATTACCTAGTTTATTATTTATTTTATATAGTTTTAATTTGCGAAATAGGGAAAAATATATAAAATATGTCATTTGATTAATTGATTATTCACTTAGTGTTTATAATTTCTTATTGTTTGTTTATATTAATTATAAAAAATTAGGGTTGTTGATATTTTTCCCGTTTTAAAAAAAAAAGAGTTTTTATTCAAATTTGTTTATTTAGATATTTATTACTAATGGTTTGGTTATCATTAAATGTGTTTGTTCCTTATCTTGTTTTGCTTGGGAAAATAAAAATAGTTAGGATTTATTAATATTTACCCTTTTGAAAATTAAGTGTTTTATAAAATTAGGTTTTTTTTAATTACTTTGTTAGATATTAGCCGTATATTAATTAAAAAAAAATAGGCTTATTGATATTTTTCCCGTTTTATAAAAAAATAGGGTTTTTATTCAATTTTATTTTAACTTTTTATAATAACAAGTGCAACAATGTAAAACTTCGTTTGGTGAGACACCTGCGATAATTTTTTATAAGCTTTTAGACTTTCGCACACCTTATACCAAGAAAACACATGACAGGTCCACAATGCACCAGAGAGATCAATGTCCCCATTTCTAATAAAACAGACGTCCATTCTTAAAAGCTGTACTGTAACCAGCTTGTAAGCTATTTTTAAATTAGCTTGTAAAAACAGCTTACAAGCTGGTTTAAAAACAACTATTGAGCCAACTTTTAAGATGTTTACAGTACAACTTTACAGCTTAAAAACTGTTTTTAAACCAACTTGTAAGGTGTTTTTTCAAGCTGTTTACAGTACAACTTTTAAGGTGGGTTTAAAACAACTTGTAAAAACAGCTTAGAAGCTGGTTTAAAACAGATAGGTTTTTTTTAATTACTTTGTTTGCCCAAATAACCAATCAAAAAATATACCCTAATTCAAGTTATTTCTTTATTTCATAGTTTATTATTTATTTTATGTAGTTTCAATTTGTAAAATAGGAAAAAAGATATAAAATATGTCAATTGATTATTCACTTAGTGATTATAATTGATTGTTGTTTGTTTATATTAATTAAAGAAAATAAAAATAGTTTGGGTTTATTAATATTTACCCGTTTTGAAGATTAGGTGTTTTATAAAATTAGATTTTTTTTAATTACTTTGTTTGCATAAATATTAGTTGTAACTTGTTTTTGTGGAGTCTTAGCTAATCTAACACTATAGAAAAGCGAGCATGATTTGTTAGCCTAATTACTCTCTAGATGGATATATTTTACCAACTATATTTTATAGGCTAACATTTTCCGACAAATTGTTTAATTTTATATAATGTTTAATACAGGTTTTTCATAGCTCAGCCAGGTCCACAGATTATAGGTAAGATGGGCATTTTACGCCAGACCGGTCATATTTCAAATCAGACTTGGGAGGCTGGGAGAGAAGCGGGGAGAGGGGATGCGAACAAGATACGGTTATATAATTATAGTTGGCAGATACCGATGCCTGAAAGAGTGGTACAAAATATGATCAGAGCGGGTTTTTACGGTATTCACACAATATGTAATTATACCGTAGAACGAGGCTTGCTTACAACCTTAGTTGATAGGTGGCGTGATGAGACCCACTCGTTCCATTTTGCCGTGGAGAGTTGGGATATCGTTACAGGATGTAGAGATCATGCTTGGTCTGAGGGTGGATGGTCTTACTGTTACCCGATCGGAGAGGAATGATACCAATGTGAGCAGGTTGAATTTGGTAGAGAGCTTGTTAGGTGTTAGACATGCTAACAATCAAGTTGATACTAACTGTTTGACAGTTAAACTAGATTGGATGTTACATACTTTCGGTGAATTACCCCCCGAGCCTACTGAGGAGCGCTTGTTATATCAGTCTAGGGCTGCCATGTTATTTGGGGATTTTGACACATGTGCAGAGTATATTTGGGGATCAGCTCTTCTGGCCTAGTTGGAGGCTAATTTATGCAAATTGGTGCGGGGTAAATCTAGCGGAGTAAGCGGGGCGGTGATCTTTCTTAATATGTGGGCGATAACCAGGCTACTGCCTGTTAGACCGTGTGAAGGGTTGCCTGCTGATATCGACCCACCTGAGGGATTCCCTAGGTTTACCCTCGGTTACAGGTATGATGTTATTTAATTTTTGTATTCGATTTGTATTTTTTGGGGTGTATTTATCATTTACTTATTTTATTTATATTTGTTGTTTATCTGCTTTTATTTGTATATTACAGATGGAAAATGTGGAGGCTTGCTAATCTTAAACCATTTGTCTATGGACATAATGTGGTCCATATACGGGACCAGTTTGACCAGATGTCGCATGAACATGTAAATTTTCACTTTATTATTTTCTACATGTAATTTACATATTATATGTCGTATATGATTGCATTGGTCTTATTTGGATAGTATATAATTTTTTAAACAGTTTTTGACCATGTTGAAAAAAAAAGCTTAAAAACAGCTTAAAAGTTGTACTGTAAACCGCTTAAAAGCTGTTTTTACAGGCTGTTTTAAAAACAAAAGTTGTTACAAGCGGTTCTGTAAACAGCTTACAAGCTGTTTAAAAACTGCTTAAAATCTTTAATGTAAACAGCTTAAAAGCTGTTTTTACAGGCTGTTTTAAAAACAGCTTTTAAGCAGTTTACATTAAAGCTTTTAAACAGTTTTTAAACAGCTTTTAAGCTATTTACAGTACAACTTTTAAGCTGTTTTTAAACAGTTTGTAAGCTGTTTAAAAACTGCTTACAAGCTGTTTTTACAGTACATCGATGTATTTTTAAACTTTTGTTTACATATTCTTATAATAATTTTGCGGATTACAGATAGTCTGGCAGCCTTACGGGAACATCGATGACTATCCGGAATATAGCACGCGGGGTCGTGATATGTGGCATTGTTGCGTTCCGCTCATTTGTAATGAGAAGATTGAGTTTCATCCCGCGGACAGGTTAATGAGATAGTTTGGTTTTGTTCAGGTTGTCTCTACAAATATTTGGAAACCCAAACAGGGTCACGGCAAGGATAGAAGATATGGGAATAAATCTGACCAAAAACACGATTGGCCTGAACTTTTTAAAGAGTTTATAACCGTGTGGAATGACCGCAACAACCGACTTATTAATGGCGACTTTGGTACGGGGACGTCACCGGATTTCTTGGGATGGTCTAGAGAGAGGGCGCGCATCTTCATAAATCCACCTGAACTTAGACCGCCCATCTTACGGTTTCCGTGAGCATACGGGTGTGCTGAATAAGATGCTAACAACTAGTTAAAGTTTAATAATATTTGTTTGTCATTTTTTTGTTTGTACATCTCAATACTAATAAATTATATTTGTTTGTTATTTATTTTTTTGCAGAAAGCGATGTTGCGCCGCAGTTTCAAATCTTTTAAACGGCTGAAATCTAAACAGGTTGTAGATTTATTACGTTCGGAGTTTACTGAACTGGGATTGAATCCATATGGGTCAGGTGATGAACAGTCAGAGGAGGAGGATGACGATGACGATGATGGTGATGACGATCAAGGTTACGACGATAGTACTTACAGATACGAGAGGGCTTCCAGTTATTGGCGTACCGAAAGCGGCAGAGGGAAAGGCGAATCTAGTAGTGGAAGGCGTGGCAGGGGTAGAAGAATGGGTGGAGGTAGACGCACGACTACAGATCAGGATGGAAGTTCAAACGGTCATCGTCGTGCTCCTTTTGGAGGGTCGTACTACTTACACGATAATGTCCAGTTCGACATCGAGACCCCAGATTTTTTTCATAGACAGTCATTTGGGTTGTATGATTATCATCCTGGTCAGCATTCAACATACACTTGGGATCGAGGATTGCCAATTACATCACACGAGCGTGCTCCGCATCCAGAATCGCAGTATAGAGATAGACGTCGTCCGGAGCTAAACGAGATTGAAGAGTCCAGTGAGCCGTCATCGGACAGATAAATATCGGCGGGAAAGATGCTCCCTATGTCAAACTTTAAAGGGTTTTGTCGTGCCAAAAAAAAAATTATGATTTGTTTTATTTAATTTGATTTGTATGTTGAATTATAAGTTACTAAACTGGGTTTATATGTTATATTTTTAGCTGGGTTGGAATATTATAGTATTGTCGTATATGTTTTTTACAGATTAGTTATTATGGTAGCACAAAAAAGCATTAAAGGTCATGTCAAAATTTTAAGTTTTTTCATAATATAAAATGACAACCCGAACCGTAAAAAATAATACAAACCGTAAGTTAGATCTACGGTTTGTAGTGTAAACGCCCTTGGATATCTTATCTATAAAAATCCGCCAACAACACTTACTCACTTTTGAATTATTTTGATTGATTTGACAACACACAAGTTCATCTTTATTATGAAATGACAACCCTATCCGAAAATGACTTCTCAATGCATTATTAAAGCTTGATAATGACTAGACATGCTTTTTTTTTGAAATAACGAACCGTAAAAAAAAATACAAACCGTAAGTTAAATTTTCGGTTTGTAGTTTAAACGCCATTGGATACCTTATCTATAAAAATCCGTCAACAACACTTACTCACTTTTGAATTATTTTGATTGATTTGACAACACACAAGTTCGTATTTATTATGAAATGACAACCCTATCCGAAAATGACTTCTCAATGCTTTATTAAAGCTTGATAATGACTAGACATGATTTTTTTTTTGAAATAACGAACCGTAAAAAAAAATACAAACCATAAGTTAAATCTACGGTTTGTAGTGTAAACGCCCTTTGATACCTTATCTATAAAAATCCGCCAACAACACTTACTCACTTTTGAATTATTTTGATTGATTTGACAACACACAAGTTTGTCTTTATTATGAAATGACAACCCTATCCGAAAATGACTTTTCAATGCATTATTAAAGCTTGATAATGACTAGACATGATTTTTTTTTTTGAAATTGAATATAAATATGGTATATTTTTGCCAATCCTAACCATGTCTCAAATTAAACACAAACACTCACTTGAATCTCTTCAAAAATACTCATTTCTCCAAACAAAAACATACACAAACACTCTTCGAAAATAAATTACGATTATAGTTATGACAACAACCAATGGAACTACAACTATGTTGATTCCTCCAGTAGCTCAAACGAGGAACTAACTGACTATACAGAACATTTTGAAGTTGATGATTTCACTTGGGATACAAGAGATGAAATGCTTGCTGATCTTAGTGACGTGACTGAAAATTGGGATTTTATTCTTACGATCCGTAGGTGGGGGCGGGGGGTGGGGGGGGGGGGGGGTGATGGGAGAAGAGCACCGTATGTTGATATTGTGTGTGATAAATTGGGGGTTTACGAAAAGAAGAAGCCGTCTTCCACAAATTCAGGTACCAAAAAAAAGATTGTCCATTTTTCATTAATGGTTACGTAGTTAATGATGAATGGATGTGTCGTGTAGAAAATGTACATCATAACCACCCACCTCCCACTTACCATCAAGGGCAAGCACGACGTGCTCGTTTAACACAAGAGAAAAAAAAATGGTTAAAACTTTAAGACAAAATAGTTTTAAAGTTAGTGCAATATTAGAGGGCATAAAAAATCGAAATCCTGACAATGTATCCAACACTAAAAAATCGAAATCCTGACAATGAATCCAACATTCATAGTATTTCTAGGCACTTATGACATGTTGGGAATTTCATAGTATTCCTAGGCACTTAGCCATGTTGGGAATTTCATAGTATTCCTAGGCACTTATGCCATGTTGGGAATTTCATAGTATTCCTAGGCACTTAGCCATGTTGGGAATTTTATAGTATTCCTAGGCACTTAGCCATGTTGGGAATTTCATAGTATTCCTAGGCACTTTCTTAGACATGCCATGTTGGGAATTTCACACGCCTCCTTGAAGGACTTGTTAGACAGCATGACAAAATATTTCATTTATTCAACAGCAATTGATAATGTCATGACAAAACAAAGGTAAGGTAGTACCTTGGATGGTAAGCTAGCCTATACGTAGTACTTCTTTAGATTAGCTACGTTCCAAGAATTCTTCTCTCCTTTGCTGTTTTCGAACAGGACGCTTTTGATCTTGTAGGATACTGGGCTTGTCCTTTTGACGACTTCGTATGGGCCTTCCCAGGTGGGGCTCAGTTTGCCATGTATCTCGTTTCTGGTATAGACTGTTACTCGCCGTAATACCAGTTCTCTTACCATGAATTCTTTGGTCCCTTTCACCCTCTTGTCATAGGTTTGCTTAATGTTTTGTTGATACTTTGCTAGGGTAAGGGCTGCTATCTCTCGTTTCTCGTCCAGCATGTCGAGTTCCTCTCTCATTCTTTGTTCATTGTTTCCCTGCTCGACTAAAGTTGTTCGGAGTGTGGGTAGCCCGATTTACGTTGGTATGACGGCCTCTACGCCGTACGCTAGGCTGAAAGGAGTTTCCTTGGTGCCCGTCTTCAGCGTAGTTCAGCTCGACCATAAGACGTTGAGCAATCGTTCAAGTCATCTCCCCTTTGCTTGTTCCAGGGTTTTCTTTATTCCATCTAGGACAGTTCGGTTCGATACTTCTGCTTGACCGTTACCATGTGGGTATGTTGGAGTCGAATAGAATTTTCGGATACCGAGTTCTTCGTACCAAAGCTGTAGCTTGGCGTCCTTGAACTGGGTGTTGTTGTCTGCGACAATGGCGTATGGTATACCGAACCTAGTGATGATATGCTCCCAGATGAACTGTTTGACGTTGCTGGCTTTAATTTCTCAGAGAGGTTTAGCCTCGACCCACTTGGTGAAATAGTCCGTTGCCACGATCAAATATTCGACGCTACCGGGTGCCTTGGGAAGCTTCCCGACTATATCAATTGGCCATTGGGCGAATGGCCATGGAGCCGATACCGGGGCCATTAAAGATGATGGGAGCCAAGGTATTTTGGCGAATCGTTGGCACTTGTCGCATTTTTGGACATAAACGTCGGCATCTCGTTTGATATAAGGCCACCAATATCCTTGGGTGATTGTTTTGTTAGCAAGGGACCTTCCTTTGATGTGTGCTTCGCATGATCCTTCGTGGACTTCTTCCAAAATTGCCTGCTGCAGCTCGGGCCGGACGCACAGAAGGTGGGGTCCTCGGTAACTGGACTTGTACAGTTTGTCGTCCTCCGATAGCCAGAACCAAGGTGCTTTTCTCGTAATTTTCAACGCTTTTATCTTGTCTGCCGGGAGTGTCCCGTCTCGTAGATAGTGAATCATGTCGTCCATCCACCCTAGCTCGTATTGGATTGACGTTACTCGGTCTATTCTTCTGGTGATACTCGGGGTTTCCAGAAGTTCCACTGTGATTGACCGTGTGCTGGCCAACGTTAATGTCGAGGCTAGGGTGGCCAGGGCGTCGGCATGTGCGTTCTCGGTGCGATTGATCCTTATTAATTCGCACTGTTCAAAGGTGCCCATTAAGCTTTGGACTTTCTCTTGGTAGAGGATCATTCTGTCGTCTTTGGCTTGGTACTCGCCGAGGGCTTGATTGACGATCAGCATGGAGTCTGAACTCGCAGTTAAGTGGGAACATCCGAGGGATCGTGCAATGAGCATGTCATTTATCATGGCTTCGTATTCTGCCTCATTGTTGGTAGCTCGGAAGCCCAATTTAAAGCTTTTCTCTATGATCGCGCCCTCACTGGACTTGAGGACGATCCCTGCTCCTGATCCGTTCTTGGTGGCTGACCCATCGACATGTATTTGCCAGTGCGACTGTGGGGATATATCCAATTGCTCGTCATACCCTTCGGTGAACTCCAAGATGAAATCGCCCAAGACTTGTCCCTTTATGGCATGTCGGGGTGCGAACTCGATATGGAATTGGGATAGCTCGACCCCCCATGCGGCAACTCGGCCGCTAATGTCCGTCCGTCGGAGAGATTCCTAGATATGGAATTTCGTGTAGACTTGGACCTGGTGAGCTATGAAATAGTGTGGCAGTTTCCTGGTAGCAACGACCAATGCAAAGCATAGCTTTTCCAGCGGTAGGTACCGGGTTTCGGCTTCAACCAGAGTTTTGCTGACGAAGTAAATCGGGAATTGCTCTCGACCTTCTTCCCTTAGGATGACTGCGCTCACAGCTATAGTGGAAACTGCTAGGTAGCATGCCAGAATATCTCCTTTAGTTGGCCTTACCAGCAGCGATAGCGTCCTTAAGTATTCCTTGAGGTTGTTGAATGATGCCTCACACTCCGGGTCCCACACAATTTTTTTATCTTTCTTGAGTGATTCAAAAAACGGTCGTTCCTTGTCCGCGGATTGACTGATGAATCTGCTCAATGCTTCCATCATTCCCGTGAGCTCTTGCACCTGCTTCTTATTCTTAGGAGCTGCTAGGTTTTGCAGAGCTGTGATCTGGTCGGGATTAGCCTCTATTCCTCTTTGGCTGACCATATGCCCAAAAAACTTCCCCTTACTGATGCCGAACGCGCACTTGCTTGCGTTGAGCTTCAGTTTATGCTCGCCCAATGTTTGGAAGACCTCTTTAATGTCTTGGAGGTGGGATGTGGCCCTTTCGCTCTTGACGACCATGTCGTCTATGTACACCTCCATCGTCTTCCCTATATGCTCTCGGCATACCCTCGTTACCATCCTTTGGTACGTTGCTCCCGCATTGCTTAGGCCGAACGGCATTACCGTATAGCAATAGTTTCCCAAAGGCGATATGAACGACATCTTCTCTTGATCCTCCTGGGCGAAGGGGATTTGGTGATACCCCGAGTAAGCGTCGAGGAAGGTCATCCTTTCTGCTCCCGCTGTCGAATCCACCAGTTGATCAATCCTTGGAAGGGGGAATGGATCCCTCAGACAGGCTTTGTTCAGATTGGTGAAGTCTATACAGACTCTTTCCTTCCCGTTCTTCTTAGGGACGACGACCGGATTGGATAACCATTTTGGGTAGAACACTTCCTTTATAGCTCCGGCTTCCAACAGCTTTCGGACTTCTGCAATTATAGCTGCCCTGTGCTGGACGGATACTTTCCTGCTCCTTTGAGCTATTGGCTTATACTCTGCGTTAACACTCAGGTGGTGACATGCCGTTTTAGGGTCTAGGCCTCGCATGTCTTTGGGGCTCTAGGCGAATTTATCGATGTTATCGAAGAGGAACGTTTCCAGCTCCTCAGATTCCCCTTTGAGGAGGCTATCACCGATGAGCAAATAGTGTTCCTCATCCATATTAGGGATGCTCACCTTCCGGAGCATCTCTCCCACTTGTTCCTCTACAACTCTCTCAGTTCGGGCTATTTGGTTGAGTAGCTTCCTCGTGCTTGTGGGTTGTTCGACAACAACCAGCTGTCTCTTAAGAGCTGCGGTGATGTCTTCACAGCGTCGTGAATCCTCTTGACATCCTCGGGCCGTCTCGGCCTCCCCTCTAGCGTTAGGGTACTTCACCTTCTGGTGGTATGTCGAAGGTATGGCCCGCATGGCATGAAGCCATGGTCGGCCCAAGATCGCATTATGGCCCGAATTGTCATTAACCACTAAGAATTCTACGGGGACTGATACGGATCCCGTCGTAACCGTTAGGACGATCTTTCCCAACGGTTTAGTCGTCTCGGAAATGAACCCGATCAGTGGGACGTCGGTAGGCTGTAGATCCTGCAGTTTGAGCTCCATCTTGTCAAAGAGCTCTTTGTACATGATATCACAAGAGGCTCCTTGGTCAACAAGCACTCTGCTAACCGTGTCTATACCAATTTGGACGCGGAGGTTAATGGCGTCCCCGTGGGGGTATATCACTCCTTCTTCGTCAAGGTCCAAGAAAGAAATGGGTGGGTGTCACTGCGGCGTGCACCTGGGACGCCTTGGCTACCTGCCCAAAGTGCGCCAGTTGCCGCTGTTGTGTTCGTTCCCCTCCAGTGGTCTGGGGTCTTGACAGATGCACGGTGTTAATTGTTTTGCCTTGTCGGTTGTCGGCTCCATCGATGGCTAGCTGTTTTCCTTTGTTCCCGGCACCCTTGATGAACTTGTTGAGGTATCCTGCGTCACCCCACGTGTTCATCTTCCACCGCAGATTGCGGCAGTGCTCGGTGAGATGGCTGTGATCCTCATGATAGGCACAGAAGAGCTTGGAGTCTCTTAGATTGGGGGGAGTAGCGAACGGTTGTGGTCGGGAATACAAACTTTCCCAGCATATATCCTTAAGGATATCTTCAGCAGACAGGTTGAAAGTATATCGCAACTCGACCGGTTCGAAGGTTTTTCGGCGTTCCCTCTCTTGGAACCGATCTTGTTGAAGCGGTTTGGGGGGCATTGGGTAGGCGATCCGGAGCGGTTTAGGATCGCTGATCGGCATCGGGTATGTGAGCTGGAGTGGTTTATGCTCGGGTTCTCGGGGTTGCTCTACCCTGTCGTGGACCTCGAGACCTTTGTCCCGTCTGGTCGTTCTGACTACTTCCCCATGATTGTTCTTGGCTCTCTTGCCACCCACTTGTGCTTCTCGGACCGACTCTCTTCTTGGCAGAGTTTGGTTAAGGAGTCGCATTTCCTCGTTCTTATCGGTGAGGTGGGTACAATAGGCTAGCAGAGCGTCAGTGGTCGGGAAGCTTTTGCCTATGAACTTCCTTCTCGCCCAATAGCCGCTAGGGATGGAGTTGATAAAGTTTTGGATGGCTATGTTATTGGCGTACTGCGGAATCTGGTTTGCCACGTCAATAAAACATATGCAATAATCATTCGTTCATTTGGCTGCATTGCCATTTTCAGAAAAGTGTCGATGTTGACCTTCTTCTTCCGATGAGCAGCATATCGGGTGGAGTACGCACGGAGAAGCTCCGTCCAGCTTCCTATGGATCCCCGTGGCAGGTTGTGATACCACGACGAAGCCTCTTGGCCCAAGCTGTTTTTGAAAATTTTGCACATCAGTGCGGGGTCATCACTCCACAGCTTCATCCTAGTTTTGTAGTGGCGCAGATAATCAATTGGACAGCTCTTTCCATCATAGAGCCTGAATTCGGGAATGATGAACCCCAAAGGATTGCGGTGCCGAGTGATATGCTCGGTGCATGGAGTTTCTTGGCATACGTCCCAAGCCTGTTGGAACGCCTCATCCGGAGCTTGGTAGGTAGGGTATTCCCCATAGTGAGGTTGTGGGTAATATTCTACAATGACCCTGTGCTCTGGATATCTACCGTCGCTCGGGTTTCTGTTGGGGATAGGTCCCCTAGGGGCGTCTTGGCGATCGACGACCGTTGGGGTCGTCTTTGGGACATGTTCCCCTTGTCGGGGTATCCTGGTATCATGTGTTCGGCCCGCCACTTCCATAGCTGCTCGGTAAGCGGAATCTTCCGCGTTATGTCGGCGGTCAGCATGTGCCTTGTCGGTTTGAGTGGGCGGTATTGTGATACATGCTGTCGCCATGGCCGACATGCATGCGGCCAGCTGAGCTTGAAGCTGGGCGTTGTGACCCCGCTCGGCTTGTGTTAATGCGGCATCGTTCCCTGCTTGGGGAGCGATGGGTTGTACTTCCACCGTGGATGGGGTAATTATCCGTGGTGGGAGTATCGGTGGTCGGGTAATTTACTCGAGTACAAAGTCATCGGGCATGCCATACCGGTGGGCTTCGTTCGTTTCAAGACGAACTTGGTGGGAGCTGGAATTGACCGAGGCTGTCGGTAGTGGGACTCTTGAGCTCGGTCCTGCCTGGGATTCGGGTAAGCGCCTTCTTGCGCGCCTTAATACGGGTAATGCTCGTTTTTCATCGAGGACGTAGGGTTCTCGTCGACGAGCCCGTCAAGCTGTTGGGGTTGTTCGGTCTGTTGTTTTTGGTGGACATTGGAGGTTGTTGGTTGGTTTCCGGACTGGATAGCATCATATCTATCGCGGATGGCCAGTAGATCGTCGAGGTCTTGTTGGCTAATTTGTACGTTTTGGTTATTGGTTTCGACTATATCGGGATGGGTTTCCTCTATATTGGTCACCATTGTTGCTCGCCTGATAGAGTATTGGTGTTCGATTTCGAAACTAGTTGGGAACTATATGATTCTCGGAGACGGCACCATTTGATAAAGCCATAACTTTGGTCGGTGGCGTTAGGCTTTTCAACAATAATATAATATATCAAATAGAATAAATAATGAACACTTCTTTAATCTTTATTACGCTCGGTGTTATAATTGCTCGGATTACAATTTTCTATTTGCACTTGTGCTCGATATTACAACTTGCTCTTTTAATCTTGATCTTTCTTCGATCTCGGTGTTCGGTATTGTATCTTGCTCGGTCTGCTTTCTAGTGGGGTGAGTTATGACAAGTTTTTCTCTTTTCTCTCCTTCTCTCTATATTTTTTATATAGATTTCCTGGTTCTTGTTTTAAGTGGGGTAGTTGGCTATTTATAGACAACTATGCCTCATAGGATGTTGACAAATGTCGTTATCTTAAAAGCCACCTCATGGGCTTTTCCATTGTGGATCTTTACCGCTGGGCTGGACCCTTATAAATAATGGTCTGTTAGGAAAGCTCTATTAGACCATGGGTTTTTGGATTTTACCCTTGGGTATCCTCTAATAACGGGTGGGTCGATTCATACCCAAATAGATATATTCGGGTTCAATTTTTATGTTTTATCATACTTCTACTACTAATTAATGTCTATAAACTATTTAACTGTTGTAAACAAAAAACTAACTTTGGAATGGGACTTGCGACATGTTTCTTTTGCAGATTAACTAAACGGAGAACAGGAATATACTTAAATAGCTAAATGATAACTAAAATGATTATATTCTTTATAATAATCAGACTTATTTAACAAACATGCTAGTAGATATTTTATGAATCATTTTTGGTCTCTGTTGTAACCGTTGAGTCGTTGTTAAGTGTAGTATGGTGCACTTACATGACCATACTAGTTAAGTTAAAACAAAAAGAAAAGAAAAAAACTAACGTCAAAAGTTAACAGTACGATATGTAAATGCAGTAAAACCTCTGTAGATTAATAATGTTGATATCGTAAAAATGTATTAATTTAAAGAGTTATTAATTCATCGATAAATTAATAATTATTATTTTAAAGAGCTTTTTATTGATTAGACGATTAATGTTCACAACAAGCGACAATAGCAAATTGATTTTTACACTGCAAAATTCATTCCTTAAATGAAGTTTCATTTAATAGATGAAACCACTATTGAGTAATATATTAATGAAGTTGAGAAAATGATAAATGGTATCGCTTATCGTAATAAAACGGATGTTAATAACTTGTTGGATTAACCGGGTAAAAATGATATATGTTCAAAGGTCCAGACATTAGAAGAAATTATGGATACCGCTTTTGGTAACAATAAAGAGAATGAAGTTGAATATGATACAGTATCTTTGGAACTAGTCATACAAAAAGAATTATTTATCGCGTCTATAACTCTTTTTTTATGCAGTTTGAAAAAACTATATCAGAGTTTTTGAGTGCAATTAGAAAAATTAGTGATAAAATTCAAGTAGATTTAAATTTTAAAAAGAATCAAACTAGTATAGAGTCATGTTTCATTAAGTCGTGCTAGTAGTGTTTGTCATTTTGAAAAATTATTAATTTATAATTTTGTCAGGATCAATATTTATATAAAAAATTTCAGAAAACTTATTATCTTATTAATTTATCAAAATTGGTGTTTTTTTACGGCACCGGAGAAAAACACTTCCCCCGTCCCTAAATATTATATCTTATTCTATTTTGGGACATACCTAAATAATTGTCTACTTTTCAAAAATAGTAATTTAATTTATTAGCGATTACATTTTTGTCATTTGACTTCACTATAGAAAATTATTAAATTTAACATTTTCCTATGATTTGACATAAAATGATAATAGTTTAGTAAATGTGATATACATACACTTGTTTTCCTTAACATTTGTGCAAAATCAAAAGAGACAATAATTAAAAAATGGATAGAGTATTATTAACCCATTAAACTTAATGTTGTTATCATTGTTTTTATATTTAACAATAAATTAACATTGTTAAGTGATGACATGACAATTTTATTGACTAACTCCTATATTAAATACTAGAATAAAGCAAAAATAACACATTTTTCCTTTTTTGTTTATTTACTATAATATTTTTCTTTATCCGAAATCAATTATTTATTATAAATCAATAGACAATGTTGTTAAAAAAACTGCACTAATATGACACTTGTATGATTGTTAAGATTAACATATATATGTGACATTTAACATACACATGTGTCAATATTTAACAATAAAATTTTAACACAACTATTGTAGACCATAAACAAATATTAATTTTACAGGTTCTACTTTGCTTATTTTTAAAACTTCATTGAGGTAAACTATAAACGCCTGTTCTTAAAACCATATGGGGCTAAGTGACTAGTATTGCAAACTTGGGGCTCAAATGATATATATTTACCAAATATATTTGTATATTTGTTACGCTCTCCGTTCCTATTTAATTGTGCATTATAAAACTACGTTTAATTTTGACCAATTAATAACTTGTATTAAAATTATCGAAATGAAAATTTTTAAAAGTTGATCATATAGTTCAAATGTTAAATTTTATGATTGCACTTAAAAAAAAATTCATTTTGATAATTTTGATAGGAGTTAAATGTGTAGAGAGCGAGTTATACATCTTACAGGTCACCTTTCTATATTTGACGTGAGCGGTATTTGTTAATGGCAATTTTAATGTAGTTGACTTGGCATTTTGAAAAGTAAAATATAACAAAAGAGACTTGGCAAATACTACTGTATCGGTAGGGACATTCCTAAACAGCACTAAAACAATCACAATCCAACTTTTTTTCCCGACACCCTTTGTTTCTATTTGGGTTAATGGGTCAACTATACATAAATTATTACACTCGTTTACACATTCATTCACATGTTGATGTAATTCTAAGCTTAATTATATTCCATTCGTTTCCATTTAAGTGTTTTTTACGAAACTACGTGTAATTTTGATCGGCTTATAACTTGTATCAAAATTGTCGAAATGATTTTTTTTTAAATATAATCATAAAATTTAACATTTGAACTATATGGTCAACTTTTAAAAATTTTTATTCCGACAATTTTGATATAAGTTCTTAACCGGTTAAAATTCTACATAATTTTATAAAAAATAATTAAATAAAAATTTATAAGGTGGAATTAAATAGAAACGAGCCAGTAATAACGTCTAACATACACTATCGTTACCCTTGTATTTTCTTCCATTCTACTCTTTGTCAGCTCCACCGGCCAGAGAGATAATTTATCTTTTCACAAAAATCAATATATCTTATTTCCATATACACATATATATTATCATTTCCTGAACTATACTGTAATTTAAAATCCTGTGTAAGACATATAGAGTGAGAGATAGAAGATAAACTTCACCTTCTCAAGGTTTGTATTTTTAATTTACAACTAGTTAAGTACTCTCTTTATTTATTTTCAAGCTGAATTATGTTCATGGTAATCACCTTTCAAGGTTTCTAGATTCTGAACATGTTTTTTTGGGTCTTGATACATGACCTTCAAACAATATTGTTCTGATTTGGATTTAAAAAAAAAACTATTACTAGTGGATTGATTATGTTGTTATTTTGTATCCTTTTGAAATTTTGGATTGTCTCTAATTACTACTATAAAGAAAGATAAAAAAATTTATCGAAAAATTTGTTGTTCGATCAGAGAGGAAATTCTGATGATAATTTAGCTTTCTGGTTGATAAGGATTTCATTTTTTCTTACATATGTTTGGAACCGAATCTTTGTTTTGGTGACAAATCACTTGTGATTTAATTGTATTGTTTTCAAATTGATTTCTGTATTGATCTTTAATCAGAAAGATTTACTAGCAGTATTTATGAACTAAATAAAGCATCATTTTTTTTAGTTGGAAATGTTCTACAATTGCTTCAATTTTTAAGCTACAAATGTAATGTTTCTCGTTGTTTCCTGTTTTTCTTTTGATCCAAATTATTAAGTTTTGTGTTCTTCCTTAGTATATAGTATATACCAATCTGCTGGTCTTAGGCTGTAACAATATTTTATAACCTTAGTTAACACTTATTTCAATGCTCAGCTTTGTTTTATTCATGTTAATCTATTGATAAATTTGAAGCATAATCGCACAGTATTTGTGATGTGCTATTGTCTCATCCGAATCTAAACTGTTATATATAGGAATTTTGTTGGTTATATTTTTAGTAAAACAAATGCTAAATTACTTTGTAATTAGGTTTGATGTCATGTCATTCACCTAAAAAAGTAAGCTTCTTGGAAGGATGTATTTACTTTTATCTATTGTTTCCAACACCCAATTATCTTTGCTAGTTTACCTGTCTTTGTTTGGACTTCAGTTGAGGTTGTTGAGCATTAATTAGTATCTTCTCGTTGTGATGGGAGCTTAGATTGAAAAATAACATTTTTTTCAAATTTTTAGCACAATTTAATTGATGACCGTAATTTTGCAACCTATAACTTTGTTGTTTTACATCACTGAAGTAGTGAAGTTTATTTTAAATATTCAACCACATTTGTGAAGGAGCAGATGGTTACTTAAGGACAATGTATGTTTTAGTAGTTTCTTATGCGGAGTGGCTAGAAATAGAATTTATTACAAGCGAGTTAATTTTTTTTAAGAAAACAGGCATTCCTAATTAAATTTTTAGCTTTGGTCACTATTTCTTTTGGCAGTTTCCAGTTTTCCACAGTTTTTAAACTGACAACAGAGCGGTGCAACTTTGCATACTTTTAGTTAGTTTACGAGGTTTTGCAGTTTGATTTCCGATGGATTCAAGATTTTTTATATCTGGTCAAGTGATTTTTGAGTAACCATGTTCCATTCTGCACTAGTTTATTTTATGCTCTTTCACCTAGTACTGTTATAAATCTTAATTTTCATACGTTGTTTGATGAGCACAGCAACTTTTGGCGTATTCAGCTTTTGTAATTTTTAAGTGACCTATTTGTAATTTTTATTGATGTTTGAAAACCAGTTTTGCTATTTCTTTTGTTATGGGTATTATTTAATACGCATAAACCTGTGTACTGTTGTGTACTGCTCGTTATGTTTGGGTACTATTGGACTTATAAGAAGGGTTAAACCCTAGTTTGTCTCTTTTCTTTTGATTGATTGTGCCTTGAAACCTCGGGTTTCATCATTGGTATCAGAGCAGATCTTTCCTACAACTCGTGGGAACCCTATTTTGTTTTTTTTTCTCATCCAATTCTATCTAATATCTATGGAAAATATCAAAAATTATGAAAAAATTGAAGTGACAAAAGAACTGATTCGGATTGTGGTTATATATATCGTGGATGAAATTATTTGCGATACTACCACCATAATAGATAATAGATGTTCTTAAGCGGCTAAGCGACCACTTTGGGGTGGATTTAATGAACAAAAACGAGGAAGTAAGAGCTATCGTTAGTGAGTTGGCAAATATACAGTGATGATGAGGAAGACATCGCATCAAAATCTGATGGTCAAAACGAGTTAGATATAAACCCACATGAATACGAGGACTTGATCGATAATTGTTTATGGGATGCTTTTCGTCCAACGTCACCACCACCATGCGCGGCGCCTCTCGTACTAGCACATCCGGCGCCAACAAAGCCAACTCCATCCCCGGAAAGTCCGAACGAGGTAGAAAGTTTTGTAATTATAGGTGCATTTAAGGTGTTCGACAAAATGCATAAGCTAAATGCTAAATCTTTTAGGTGCGAACTTACCATTTTTCGCTGCCATAGGCACGTATATTTAATTAGCAATGGTCATATAATATTATTTGTGAATTTGTTATTTGAGAACTGGATGAATCGTGGATTAATTGGTATGAAATTATTTTATGGTCTAAACTCGACAAATTGTACTAGTATGAAATATTTTAATTATTGGTCAAGTCGAAAGTGTCTAAAGATTCTGATAATTAGTGGAAAGATAGATGAGGCACACATAGAGGTTAGGAGACAAGATTCGCCTTGTCTGGCTATACGGTTAATGCGATATGAATTTTTAAGGTTTGGATTGTGTGCAGTTTTTTCTATTATGACCGCTACGACGTAGTTTGGAAAATTAATTGTCTGGGTTAGCAAATGGTATCTGATTCAGTCGAAATTTGATAGGAAGGTAGGGTACTCGTGTACGGACGTTTGCGCGCTGCATTCACAAGATTTGGATAATCAGGGATTTATTTATGAATTTTTACATTTTGGTGAACTGGGCTGTCCAAACATGACCTGGGAAGATTTTATGGCATGGAGAAAAAAGTTCTTGGCACTGCTTAAAAGTGGTTCGAATTATATGAAATTTTATGAGAAAATACCTAATACTGCTAGGGAGGTTTCAATATCGGATTCACTATTTTTTGATGCACAGTTAATGAGTTATGGCTTTCCGAAAATGACTCATTTTTTCCGTCCATACAATTTTAATGATTTGGCTTATGCTTTTATATTATTGTGTGTTAATGATATTATATGGGTATTTTATGTTATCGGTAAGCCATCTAGTAGATATATTGATCCGTTTTGGGGTGATCATTTTCATAAAGTGAATGAGAAGTCGGGTATTGGATTTTATTTTGATGCGGTGGTTTATGATGGTTATGGAGAATTTTCAGAATATGATAGGATCGCTCGAGTTTTGAGGTGTGCTTGTGAGTGTGCTTTTGAGATATTGATTTGGGATTGTTGGTTTGGTAGAGTGCCGAAAATGCGAAGATGTAGGCGATCAACAAATTGTCATATATTGGGTCGGTTTCCTCCTGATCGGGGTCGAAGATACTCTCGATGCTGGAGAAGTCTGTTTGGGTTGCCGCCAGATCGTGGAAAACTGAACACATGATGTTTTGTTTATTTGAGCTCGTGCCTACAAGTTTGAGGACAAGTTTGTTCTTAAGGGGGAAGGAATGATGAACACGACAACTTTTGGCGTATTCAGCTTTATTATTTATGTGCCAATTTATTATTAAGTGACATATTTATTATTTTTATTGATGTTTGAGGAACAGTTTTGCTATTTCTTTTGTTATGGATATTATTTAATACCCATAAACCTGTGTACTGCTCATTATGTTTGGATACTATTGGATTTATAAGAAGGGTTAAACCCTCTCTTTTTCTCTTCTCTTTTGATTGATTGTGCCTTTTGCCGTGAGATTGATCTTTCTTTCTCCCCTATATTTCTACGAAACCTCCGGGTTTCATCATGTTTCCTTGCTAGCTAACTCATAATCATACTCATTTCAAAATAAAATAAAATAAAAATGGCGGATGTATCAACTTTTCGTGCAGTCAGACATAATAAATTGAGCTGGTCCCTTTTTTAGTAGCGTTGAGTTTCAGATTTCTACATATAATAAAATGTAGCTCTTATAGATGCTACTCAAAAATCTAGGTGGTGTTTATATGTATGTTAAACATCATAAAACGTATGTCTGTGCTGATTCAAGCGCTATATTGCTATGATCATGAAAATGATATAAAATTCTAACAAGTTTGTTTTTTGATGATTGTAGAGAGAGGTCCTCGCCATGACTGAGTAAGACAATATTTCTTAAGCTTAGGGCGAAAGAAGTTTATTGTGGCAAATAAAATGACAGATGAAGTGCCTACCAAACTTCGATTAGTTAGGTGTCCTAAATGTCGTCGTGTTCTCCCAGAGCTACCAAATGTGCCTGTTTACCAATGTGGAGGATGTGGTATTATTCTTGAAGGTATCTACAGTTTTTGGGTGTTGGTTTTCACGACTTTGTTTATTAGAAGCAAATGCGTGATTATTTTAAGTTTGATATCAGTTAGTTTTTTCCATTTCACCGCGTTGAGCCATCTTAAACAGACAAAGAATCTCCAAAAATATTTCATGTGAAACTTAATGTGTCATGAAAAACAAGCTAATAATCCTTATCATGATACCATTATCATTATCCACGTTAGTCATTCTCTGTAGTTTTCATGTAAAAAGTTTCTACTTCTGTAATAGCGATAGTGGATTTATTTTGTGACTAAGTTATATTCTATTACTTGAGTGCAGCTAAAAAGCGCAAAGTTCCCTCCGAAGATGCAGAACCACTTATTACGGAATCAGTTACTGTTCACAAAAATGGACCTCTAAATAATTCCAGCGACGCAGATGTTCAAAAGTTCAGTCAAGCGGAGACACTTCCATTGACAGCTCATCAGCTGATGGAGACAAAGTGTGATAGTTCTGAAACTCAGATTTGTAATGAAGAGCACTCTTTATTAGATAAAAATCTTGTGAACCTGGCAAATGAAGAATGGACTTCATATGTTGAAGAAGATGATTTTTTACCTAAAGATGCTGAGTCATCGACTGGATTTTCTGAGGAGCTCATGCAAAATGGAAGTCCAGTGTCGTCTCCAGATGTTGAAATTGATGAATGTGAATCCGAAGTTGCTGAGTCATCCATGGAATTTCCGGAAGCCCCCGTAATCCACGCAAATTTAGGGACATGTCCAGGAAAAGAAGAATGTTTATCCAAAAAAATCGACAGTGCTGATGAAAAGGACAACAATTATTGCAAAGGGAAGCCGCATAGGCAAGTAAGGTTATCTGGTGAACCTGTTTGTTTAACTGAAGTTAATCATCTTGAGCATGAAGACGATGAAAGTAAAAAAAACCAAAGGGAATCTATGACTGTGGTCGAATCATTTTCCAAATTAAATGAAGATCTCAGAAGCTCTCTTATGTCTGGAAGCTCGCCTGAAGATGAAATTTTGTACGAAAACGTTCTAAAAAATGTCTGCCCCTCTCCAAGTCATGAAAATCTGGAACAATATCAGAATAGAGCTTCATTTTATAATCTTGAGCGAATGAGTTCTATCAATACGGTGGATAACATCTCCGCTCTTAGAGATATGCCCGAATCTCCAATAACCAGAAGCTATTATGGTTTTTATGGTAGTGGTTCTTCTTGTGATGGAACTGACGACCAATTCTCTGACAGAAACTTCCATGTCAGCAAAAGAAACTTTGAGGAGAGAAAGAGTACCGATAGCAAGTTTTCGGTCATGAATGACGAGGTTTCTTATAATATTAGAGGTAACTCAGAAAAGCAAGGTCAAAATGGGAATTTCTCGTCAAGTTCATCAGGAATGAGACGACCCGCACATCATGATATTCCAATTTATGAAAATAAATTAGAGCAATTTGAGACAATTGGAAAACAACCAAGAGTTCCAATATACCCATGCGATCCTGAATTTGGCATGTCAAATGGACACTATTCAAACGATGAGACCAGAAGAAATTCTCCTTTGCCTAACAAACGTGAGTATCTCGAAGTGGAGAAATTGGAGCTTCTCAAAAAGGTTCACGAATTACAAGACCAGCTCAACAGAACTTATATTTCAGAGGGAAAACGAAATGGAAAATTTTCTGGACCTAGCCAATCTAATTCTCACCCATACCGTGATGATTTAATATATAACCAAGAGTTTGGAAGATGCCACGAGGAAAGAAATGGATCCAACCAGACCAGACTCTCGCGAGTTCCATTCTTATCAGAATATCCTAATCATCCAGGTGGTCAATTCGCTTTAAATAGCTATAATGCCAAACCGGATAATGATGATATGCGTACAAATTATACCGAAGGAATCAAAATTCGTACAGATAGGCTTTATTTGGGGAAAAAACATGCTCTTCCGGTAGCAGGCGGGGCTCCATTTCTTCAATGTTACGGTTGCTCAGAGGTGTTGCAAATTCCTGCAGATTTTCTTTTATTTAATAGAAAATATCATAAGCTAAAGTGTGGAAGTTGTTCCCTAATACTAAAGTTTTCGCTTCTAAATAAGACCCATATAGCTAGATACATCGATTACAGTTCTAAGGATTTGTCACAAATTGATCCACTTTCGGTGTTTGATCCTGAGCCTTCTTTCTGCAAGAGTTTATCTACGGAAGAACAGACGTCTTATAGTGAGCCTCAGAGTGACTATCTAAAGAGGAACTTTAGTGAAAAAAATAAGTCTAGTCCTAAGAAGGGGAACATGTTCACCAACTTTATGAAAAGTTTGGGTTCAGTTAGATCTTCATCAAGAAGGTCTAGAGGGGATAGTTCAACCTTGGAAATGGAGGAAATGACAGTTTCAGCAAATTCACCTCTTCATAGACTCATGGGGTATCAGTCTGCGACGTTTCTTCTTAAACCTAATGATGAATTTTAGCTTTTTTTTTGTGGGTGGATTCATTTTTGTGCAGGTAATATACAAAAGTACAATATTTTTGAGTGCTCCGTTGGTGTAAATGTGTATACTCGTGTTCATTCGTGAATTTGTTTGAGTTGAATTTAATGATGTGAAATCAGTTTAGGGTTGAATAAGTGATGGCATGTTTGAAGAAGTATCATTTCTTAAGTTTTGAGACTGAATATAGATGAAATCAGACAGATAACTTATTTGAGATCAAACTTTGAAAATACATATATATGTATGTTTGTTAATAGTAGACTTGATATCTTCAGATCGCAAATTTGAAAAGGTTGGCTAGTGCGCAATTAACCATTGTTCGGAAGCATTTTGCTGTTTGCAACTTAATTTCTTTAGTGGAAGTCTTGTCTGGTTACAGATTTTTTAGCTTAGCTACGTGTTCTTTTGCTTACAATTTGCAGCATAAATCAGCTTAAATGCTTAGATTTTTCCTTTTGAATACTGCCTTTATATCTAGCTTACGAAGGATGGTTCTGACTTTTGTCTCGAACTCGCATAATCTAGCTTTTTTTTGTGCTATCTGCAGAATAAAAAGCCATAACATAAATCCTTATAAGAACTACCAACAATACGTGGTCAATTCAGATAAGCAGTTTTATCCTGATAATAAAACTGACAGTGTCCATTGATACTGGTGTTCAATTTGGTTATTAGGTGTTCGATCATGCTCTGTGAGTCACTTTTCTGCTACTCATTCGTCGATTCATTTACATTTCTAAGCTATATGAAATAGGAGTTTAGATGGAATTTAATTAGTTTCAGCATTGCCTGAGTTTCCACGAGCTAGAAAATGAATCAAAAACATCACTTCTATTTACCTATGGAGGTGTTGGCTCCCTTGGTCCCTTTAGAATTTTCTTCTTCTTGTTTTATTGGCTCTTCTTGTTCATTCAATTATTCATTGAAACACAGAACATAAACAAAGGTTTCATAAAATAATGCTACCGCTGATATCCCCTATTTTATATCAGGAAGCAAGATATTAGATCTCAAAACTCTCTCTATGGCCGACGCGACATACAGTATGTAGGAAGTTGTTTTCGGAATAAAACGTTGGGAAAGTTTCACAATTCTCGTGTTATTATGTGCTTCATCTTTTATCGTAACAAATTACTACTAAACTGAGAAAATGTCGATTTACTGATTTGCTTTTGTTTTGGGTGAAGCAAGTTACTCATTTGAGCAAATCCAGTACCTTGATTCGCCCAAAAAACAAGTTACTGATCTGCTGTTCACACTACTTATAATTCAACCGGCATGAGTAAACAACTAAACATTACACAACATATCATTATAAAAACTTGACTTTGTTATAACTTATACTAATCGATAGAACATAAAAATTGGACCCGAATGTTTTATTCGGGTAGCAATCGATCCACACTTCATAAATGGGTATCCAAGGCTTGATGGGTCATCGCATACCATTCCTAGAAAATTGAGGTAGATATTAATAAAAGCTCAAGCCCACTTAACTAGGGACCCATATCTAAAAAAAACCCTAAGATGGAGACACTTGTCAACATCCAAGGAGGCGTAGTTGCCTATAAATAGGCAACTACCCCTCCTAGAAGAAGGGGAGAAAATCTATTCAAAAATTATAGAGAGAAGTTGAGAAAAGAGAGAAACTAGTCAAAGCCTAGCCATTAAGGAGGAAACCGAACAGTGAAAGAGCCGAGTATCGAAGAAAAAGGAGATCGACCAAGATAAGAGATTAAATAGTCAAACCGAGCACAATTGTAATAAATAAGTAATAATCCGAACAAGTGTAATAATCCGAACAAGTGTAATAATCCGATCAATAATAAAGACCCAAAAGTGTTCATTATTTACATTTAATTTACCATTATATTATTGTTGAAAAGCCTAACGCGACCGACCAAAGTTATGGCTTTATCAAATGGCGCCGTCTCCGGGAATCATCTAGTCCCCAACTAGTTTAGAATTCGAATACCAATACTCTACCAGACGAGCGACAATGGTGACCAATGTAGAAGAAACTCATCCCGAGATAGTAGAAACCAATAACCAAAACGCGCAAATCAGCCAACAAGACCTCGACGATCTACTCGAAATCCGTGACAGATATGACGCTATCCAGCCCGAAAACCAACCAACAACCTCCTATGTCAACCAAGAACAACCACAGCAACTTGAAGGGATTGTTGACGAACCCTCCTCGTCCTCGGATGACGAACAAGTCATGCCCGTATTAAGGCGTGCACGAAGACGCCTACCCGGATCCCAAGCAGGGCCGAGCTCAAGAGTCCCATTGCCAACAGCCTCGGTCAACTCCGGCGCTCGTTTATAAACGAACGAAGATCACCGATATGGTATGCCCGGGGATCATGTACTTGAACAGTTGTCCCGACTACCGACTCATCCGCCGAGGATAATTACACCACCCACGGTGGAAGTACAACACGTTGTTCCATCAGCCGATGAAAGGAACTACGCCCAGCTGCAAGCTCAACTGGCGGCATGCATGACGGCCATGACAGCAGCCGGCATCGCATTGCCAATTACCCAGCTCGCCAATACGGACAAAGATCTACGCCGTGAAGCGGAAGATTCACCTTACAGGGCCGCCCTGGAAGCAGCAGGGCGACGAACCGATACAAGAGGGCCCCATCAAGGGGGCAATGTCCCAGAGATGATCCCTCCGATAATCGTCCACCCAAACACTCATAAGGAACGTGTCCTCGATATCCACACGAAGGACGGTAGATATCCCGAACACATGATCGGGGAAAGTTATGGCCCACCACCACATCAGTGGGGATACCCCCCCTACCAAGCCTCGGATGACACGTTCCAACAAGCATGGAACGTATGCCAAGAAACCCCATGCGCCGAACAGATCACGAGATATCGCAATCCGGCGGGGTTCGTCATCCCTGAGTTCAGGCTTTATGATGGAAGGAGTTGTCCTATCGACCATCTAAGGCACTACAAGACGAAGATAGAATTGTGGAGTGATGACCAGGCACTCATATGCAAATTTTTCAAAAACAGCTTGGGCCAAGAGACTTCGTCGTGGTATCACAACTTACCACGGGGCTCCATAAGAGACTGGGCAGAGCTGCTAAGAGCATACTCCACCCGATATGCTGCCCATAGGAAAAAGAAGGTTAGCATCGAAACCCTTCTGAAAATGACGATGATGCCGAATGAGAGGCTCAACGACTATTGCATACGTTTCATCGACGTAGCAAACCAGATTCCACAATACGCCAATAATATAGCCATCCAGAACTTTATCAACTCCATCCCTAATGGCTATTGGGCGAGAAGGAAGTTCATAGGCAAAGACTTTCCGACCGCGGATTCTCTGCTGGCCTACTGTACCCACCTCACCGATAAAAATGATGAAATTCGTTTCCTCAACCGAACCCTACCAAGAAGAGAAACGGTTCGGGAAGCACAGGTGGGTCGCAAAAGAGCCAGGAACAACCAAGAAGAAGCATTCAAACCGAACAGGAAGGACAAAGGTCCCGAGGTCCATAGGAGGGTAGAGCGACAACGAGAACCTGAGCCCAAACCGCTCCAGATCGCATACCCAACACCGATCAACAAACATAAACCGCTCCAGCTCACTTATCCAATGCCCCCCAAACCGCTCCAACAAGGTCGGTTCCAAGAGAGGGAACGCCGAAATATCTTCGGACCGGTCGAACTACGATACACTTTCAACATTCAACATGTCCGCTGAAGATATCCTAAAGGATATATGCAGGGAAAGTTGGTACTCCCGACCACAACCAATCACTTCTCCCCCCAATATGAGAGACTCCAAGCTTTTCTGCACATATCACGAGGATCACGGCCACCTCACCGAGCATTGCCGTCACCTGCGATGGAAAATGAACCTGTGGGGTGATGCGGGATACCTAGCCAAGTTCATCAAAGGCGCGGGGAATAAAGGCAAACAACTGGCCATCGAGGGAGCCGACAACCGGCAGGGAAAAACGATCAACGTCGTTCACATGTCACGACCCAAGGGAACATGTGGAGAACGATCACGACAACGGCAACTGGCGCACTTCGGCCAGTTAGCCAAGGCGTCACAAGCGTCGACCTCTAAAAGGCAATGCACGCCCCGACGACATCCACCCATTTCCATCTCGGGTCTTGACGAGGAAGGGGTGATTTATCCCCATGGGGACGCCATTAATCTCCGTGTTCAAATCGGCCTCGACACGGTCAGCAGGGTGCTTATCGACCAAGGAGCATCTTGTGACATCATGTACAGAGAGCTTTTCGACAAAATGGAACTCAAGATACAAGATCTCCAGCCCACCGATGTCACATTGATCGGGTTCATCTCCGAGACGACTAAACCTTTGGGTAAGATCGTCCTCAATGTCACAACTGGATCCGTTTCAGTTCCCGTGGAGTTCTTAGTAGTCAACGACAACTCTGGCCACAACGCAATCTTGGGCCGACCTTGGCTGCATGCCATGCGGGCCATACCCTCGACCTATCACCAAAAAGTCAAATACCCAAATGACAGGGGAGAGATCGAGACAGCCAGAGGATGTCAAGAAGATTCAAGACGCTGTGAAGACATTACCGCAGCCCTACAAAAACAGCTGATCGTTGTCGAACAACCCACCAGCACAAAGAAGCTGATCAACCAAATATCCAAAACCGAGAGGGTTGTTAAAGAACAAGTAGGAGAAACACTTAGGAAGGTGTATATCCCTGATATGGACGAGGAGCACTACTTCCTCCTCAGGGATAACCTTCCAAAACGGAAATCCGAAGAGTTGGAAGCATTCCTCTTCAGCAACGTTGATAAATTCGCCTGGAGTCCCAAAGACATGCCAGGCCTAGACCCCGAAACGGCATGCCACCACCTAAGTGTTAATGCCGAATACAAGCCGATAGCTCAAAGGAGCAGAAAAGTGCCTGTACAGCACAGAGCAGCTATAATCGCTGAAGTACAAAAGCTATTGGAGGCTGGAGCCATAAGGGAGGTTTTCTACCCCAAATGGTTATCCAATCCAGTCGTCGTCCCAAAAAAGAACGGAAAGGAGAGAGTCTGTATAGACTTCACCAATCTCAACAAAGCCTGTCCGAGAGACCACTTTCCCCTTCCGAGGATAGATCAACT
The DNA here is from genome assembly GCA_963920805.1 of Primula vulgaris. Classification (NCBI taxonomy): domain Eukaryota; kingdom Viridiplantae; phylum Streptophyta; class Magnoliopsida; order Ericales; family Primulaceae; genus Primula; species Primula vulgaris. Next base: position 22,413,883 of record OY987213.1, read on the forward strand.
GGTGGACGCGACTGCGGGAGCAGAAAGAATGACCTTTCTTGACGCATATTCAGGATACCACCAAATTCCCCTAGCCCACGAAGATCAAGAAAAAACGTTGTTTATATCGCCTTTAGGAAATTATTGCTACACGGTAATGCCGTTCGGCCTGCGCAATACGGGAGCAACATACCAAAGGATGATAACGAGGGTATGTCGAGATCATATAGGAAAGACGATGGAGGTATACATAGACGATATGGTCGTCAAAAGCGAAAGGGCTACATTCCACCTCCAAGATATCAGAGATATCTTCCGGACGTTGGGCGAGCACAAACTGAAACTCAATGCGAGCAAGTGTGCCTTCGGCATCAGCAAGGGAAAATTTCTGGGGCACATGGTCAGCCGACGAGGAATATAGGCAAATCCCGATCAGATCACAGCTCTACAGAACCTAGCCGCGCCCAAGAATAAGAAACAGGTACAAGAGCTCACGGGAATGATAGCCTCATTGAGCAGGTTCATCAGTCGATCTGCAGACAAGGGACGACCGTTTTTCGAATCACTCAAGAAGGATAGAAAATTTGTGTGGGACCCGGAATATGAGGCTTCATTCAACAATCTCAAAGAGTACTTGAGGACGCTGCCACTGCTGGTAAGGCCAAACAAAGGAGATATTCTGGCATGCTACCTAGCAGTTTCCACTACAGCTGTGAGTGCAGTCATCCTCAAAGAGGAAGGTCACGAACAATTTCCGATCTACTTCGTCAGCAAAACTCTGGTCGAAGCCGAAACATGTTACCTACCCTTGGAAAAGCTGTGTCTGGCATTGGTCGTCGCAACCAGGAAGTTGCCACACTATTTTATAGCTCATCAGATCCGGGTATACACGAAGTTTCATATCAAAGAGTCACTTCGACGGACAGACATAAGCGGTCGAGTTGCCGCCTGGGGGGTCAAACTATCCCAATTTCATATCGAGTTCGTACCCCGACATGCCATAAAAGGACAAGTCTTGGTCGATTTCGTCGTGGCGTTCACCGAAGGCTACGACGAGCCATTGGCACTCTCTCCACAATCACACTGGCAGATACATGTCGACGGATCAGCCACCAAGGACGGATCCGGAGCAGGGATCGTCCTAAAGTCTAGAGAGGGAGCAATCATCGAAAAAAGCATAAAACTGGGCTTCCGAGCTACCAAAAATGAGGCAGAATACGAAGCCATGATAAATGGCATGCTCGTCGCCCGGTCCCTCGGATGCTCCCACTTAGTTGCAAGTTCAGACTCCATGCTCATCGTCAACCAAGCCATCGGCGAGTACCAAGCCAAAGATGACAGGATGATCCTCTATCAAGAGAAAGTCCAAAGCTTGATGGCCACCTTCGAACAGTGCGAGTTAATCAGAATCAATCGCACCGAAAATGCACATGCCGATGCCTTGGCCACCCTAGCCTCGACATTAACATTGACCGACACCCGGTCGATCACAGTGGAACTACTGATGACCCCGAGCATAATTAAAAGGATAGACCGAGTGATGTCAGTGCAGTACGAACTAGGTTGGATGGATGACATGACTCATTTATCTGCGAAGTGGAACGCTCCCGGCCGACAAGATAAAAGTGCTGAAAATTACGAGAAAAGCTCCTCGGTTCTGGCTATCCGAGGACGACAAACTGTACAAATCCAGTTATCGGGGACCCCACCTACTGTACGTACCTCCCGAGCTACAATTGTCGATCCTGGAGGAAATCCACGAATGATCCTGCGGAGCACACATCAAAGGGCGATCCCTTGCAAACAAGGCAGTCACCCAAGGGTATTGGTGGCCCTATATCAAGCGAGACGCGGATGTATATGTCCAACGTTGCGATAAGTGCCAACGATTCGCCAAAATACCACGACTCCCCTCGTCTCTGATGGCCCCCGTATCGGCTCCATGGCCGTTTGCACAATGGGCAATAGATTTGATCGGAAAACTCCCAAAGGCACCTGGGAGCGTGGAATATCTGATCGTCGCGACGGATTATTTCACCAAATGGGTTGAAGCTAAACCCCTCCGAGAAATCAAAGCCAGCAACGTCAAACAATTCATCTGGGAATACATCATAACCAGGTTCGGTATACCGTACGCTATTGTCACCGACAACGGAACCCAGTTCAAAGATGACCAATTACAACTGTGGTACGAGGAACTAGGTATCCGAAAGTTCTATTTGACACCGACATGCCCACAAGGAAACGGGCAAGCCGAGGTGTCAAACCGAACAATACTAGACGGCATCAAGACAACCCTTGAGCAAGCAAAGGGGAGATGGCCCGAGCGGCTACTCAACGTCTTGTGGTCGTGCCGAACTACGCCGAAGACGGGCACCAAGGAAACCCCATTTAGCTTAGCGTACGGTGTCGAGGCCATCATACCAACAGAAATTGGGCTACCCACGCTCCGAACGACTTTAGTCGAGCAGGGAAACAATGAACAAAGAATGAGAGAAGAATTTGACATGATAGACGAGAAACGAGAGATAGCAGCTCTTACACTAGCGAAGTATCAACAAGGCGTCAAACAAACTTATGACAAGAGGGTGAAAGGGACCAAGGAGTTCATGATCGGAGAACTGGTGCTGCGACGAGTAACGGTATATACCCGAAATGAAATACATGGTAAATTGAGCCCCACCTGGGAGGGACCATACGAGATCGTCAAAAGAACAAGCCCAGTTACCTACAAACTCAAAAGCGTTCTGTTCGAAAATAGCAGAGGGGAGAAAAATTCTTGGAATGTGGCTAAGCTAAAGAAGTACTACATATAAGCCATCTCATAGGTACAAATACAGGTGCCGCCTTACCTCTATAAGCTTAATGTCATTGTCTTTTGAATAAATAAAGTATCTTATCATGCTGACTAACCAGTGTAGATGAAATTCCCAACATGGCCGAAGTGCCTAGGAATACTATGAAATTCCCAACATGGCCGAAGTGCCTAGGAATACTATGAAATTCCCAACATGGTCGAAACGCCTAGGAATACTATGAAATTCCCAACATGGCATGTCTAAAAGAATGCCTAGGAATACTTATGTATATGCAGGTACCCATTGACCCAATGAGCAAGGATGAAAAGCAATACAGCAATGAGAAGAATAATTCAGGCCCACATCATGGGGACAATAAATTACCAAATGGCGAAAACAATGAAAAGGAATCAATCAAAACAATGAAATAGCAGCAACGGGAATGTCCAATACACGTATAACGAAATGAAGCAGATAATAAAGGCCCACATTATGGAGGCAACACAATGCCAAACGAAGAAATCAGCAAAGGAAAATCAATCCAATCAATGAAATATGCGTACAACAATGAGAAGATCCGAACACAGGAGTAAAGAAATAAAACAAATAGTCCTCGCCCGCATTACGGAGGCAACAGGGTACAACCAACAAATAAAGAAATTTATTTAAGAGCTACTACATGAGGAGCACGACGGTAACTGACCGAGTGGCACTTCTTTGTCATCCGTCGACGTATCCCCATCAGTTTCCTCGCCATCAAAACGCTCCTCAGAAATGAGGGCATCAAAGTTGGTCGTATGAGCACCAACGCATGTCAGCGTCTTAAGCCGTGCAGAAAACTCGGCTCCTTTTGCGACCTCGTGAGCATCCGAGGCCGCTTTCCGACGAGCATCGTCGAAAGGAAGTTTGCGAGCTTCGATCATAGCTGCAGAAGCATCGTATCTGGATCGGGACAAACGGAAATACTTCACCAGCATGTTCGCTTGGGTTACCAACGACTTTAGTTTACCAAAGTATTTTTCCTTTACCCGCCAATATCGATCTAAACGACGCTCCTGAACCTTAACAACATGCTCGGAACGATGAGCGTACTCACGAAAAGAAGACGCCTGAGTTTTCAACTTGGCCCTAAGTCAGCCGCACCGATTGAGCAACTCGACATTTTTACCCAATAAAAAGGTATAAGGAACCTTGGCATGCCCGTCACTAGCCACACCAGATGGGACCTCGTCTCGGGCAGCACCAGTAGGTCCTGGCCCCGGACTAACTAGGCTTGGAGAACCAGCCTGGTGCGACGTAGTAGCATGTGCCTATATAAAACAAAATGGGGAAGAAGGGAAGAGATGAATACCAAAAAAAAAAAAAAAACTTTATACAGGTTACAAATAAAACGACAAAACAAGCTACTCAATTATTGATCCGATAACCCATCAACGGACGCTGAGGTCTCTACTACATCAGCGAAATGAATATCTCGCAGTGAAACAATTTGCGTCCCCAAACGCACACGAACGACCGCACCGACTCGGTTCAAGGCAGCCGTGGTCTCAGTTACCCCGGCCGTCGCATCAACCATGCGTTCTGCCCGGGCAACACCACTCATCCCTTTTACATGCTCGAGCACCTCTAAAGCGCGAACTCGGGCCCAATACGTTTTGACAAAGGATAGCAGTAGGTCTGCATCCTCGAAAACGGCCCCTAGGACCAAGTTCAAGCTCGTCACGCGGCCTCGGGCTTCATCACGAGAGCGCCGAAGTGCACCAAGAAGCTCTTTCGCCTTACCCTTGTTCGCCTTATAATATGCGGTCTTTTTCCTGAATTTCTCTCCCAAGTCACGTAACCGAATCGACATGTTTGAAATATGAACATTCAGATCCTCGATTTTATGACGAGCAGAATTCAATTCAGCAGTTAGAAAAGCCTTAGATCTTTCAAGACCATCTATAACGTTACCTCCGCTACGACTAGGCGAGGTCCAGACCACCATGGCAAGAGGGTTATTAGGTACCTGGCAATATTTTGTTTTCACATCCTTCAAAATATGATGACCCTCGAAAAGGGGAAATTAACTCGGAAAAGCCAAACAAAAAACAAGCACATCACCTATATTATCACTTCCCCAAAAGAATATGTTTTTAGATACAAAAGAGACCCACAATTCGGGTACCAAAAGACTTTACGCTAAGATACAGAGAAAATACTACAAGAAAATGGTCAAGGCTCCACCTGAGGGGATGCGGGTGGGGGAGTGACGGTAGGAGCAGACCGATCAGTCGTTGAAGCCGACCCGAAATGGGGACGGAGCGCCGTCGAAGTAGTATGTCCCGACAGCCGTGGGAGCTCCTCGTCTCGGAGGTTGGCCCAATCCTGAGGCTTAGGAGGTGCACCATGAGGACAGGGGTACACCAATTCCGACCACGCCCGATCCGACAAAGGAACCTTCGCGAAATTAAGCGCACGTACATGAGCGCAATAGACGGTGAAATTAGCCATCATTGCGAACTTTGTCCGCTCCTCCGCGTGCGCCGCTTTCAGAGCAGTAACCTCGGCCTTTTCGGCTTCAACATCCTCGGCCATGAGCAGATTCTCAGCCTCTAGTTGGTCGTACTTATCGACCATACTCTCTTTTTCATCCTCCAACTTACCGACATCCTCGGTCAGGCGCATGAAATCCGCCGACAGCTTGTCGTAATTATCGCCCAGGATTTTATTCTCGGCGACGAGTTTCTCTTTCTCGGCCACCAGCTTCTCTTTATCAGCCCCAAGCGCTGCCATCTGATCCCTCAGCACCACGGTACTCAAGACAACCTGTATTTCAAAACATCAGATTCCGGCAAAAATATGAGCATCATGACATAATACAAAATACGCGCCCAACATACCCGCAGCGCATCAGCGTTGGCCTGCTCTATAACCGACATTGTAGGCCGAGCAGCTATTGTTTCTGCATCCTTGAACGCGAGGGGTTTAAGAGCAATATACCCCATCTTCAAAGCTCGGGGTTGCTTCAACAGCTCACCCCCACATCGGTCAATATAACGGGTCATTGCAACCCCGTCCTCCAACACCTCCTCAGGTTCCTCGGCAACCTCATCTTCACCACCCCTCACAACATCCACGGCAGTCTCTTTGTCAACTTCCACTTCCACTTCCTTCTCCGAAGGGCCAGTCTCAGGGGCCCTGTGCTCGCTCACACCCTCAATACGGGTGGGCGAGACAACCGGCAGGTCCATCATGTCCTCGGTACGGATAGGCGAGATCACAGGCAGAGTCATCGTACTCTTGCCCATGTTCACCATGAGGTTGATATGTCCGAATATGTTATCGATCGACCCCTGAAACACAATAATACCCATAGACCGGGCAAGAGCGAGGGTAACCAATGGAGAAGTCAGTAGCTGAAACAAGATAACCAATGAAGCAAACAACTAGAGAACAAAACAACAATCAAAAGACAAGAGAATCAATATACATGTACACATACCTCGCCAGGCGTAAGGGCATCCTCGGTGATATCCCCTTGGGAAGCAGCCTCCTCGGTGACCGATGTATCGGTCCCCCTAGCCCTCTTCGTTGTTCCAACGACGGGGTCAGATCCGCGACGCTTCGAATGAACGGTCTTTTTCCCTACCCGAGCAGCACTTCGAGCTCGGACCACTTTTAAGAATTTCTCCTCAGACTCTTTACGGATCTCGGGCACAGGATTCCCCTTTGTCACTGGCCTCGCAGGGTACCCGAGCAGCACGGGAGCAGTACGACTAGCTGGATCCTTCGTTGGTCCAGGCCCCCACCATTTCCAAAGAGCTAAGAGAGCCTCGACATTGGGAGCGCCGAGGTCTGGAACAGTGGGAGCCTTGGTAGCAGGTCCGGGAATTTGGTGTCCAACACAACCCCAATTACCGGAAACAATCACAACACCAAGGTTATCCCCCTTGTTGGTATCCGGCAGACCAAAGACAAGCCGACAGAAGGCACGCATTGTCTTCAGATACGAGCTACGGCGCTCAAAACTCAAACTATAGCTCCCGAACACATCCTTTAGTTCGATCGGTATTCCGGCCAACTCCGATAACCTTTGAATACCGTTTAGGGTACGGTAACCATTCAGGGCCAGTTGGTCCGGAGCAATCTGGACGGACTCAAAGAACGAAGCCAACCACTTACTGAAAGGAAGTCTTAAACCCCCAGTAAAGAATGCCGAGGAAGGTACAGCTACCTCGCCGGCAGGAACAAACCCCAACACCTCCTTGTCAGATATCGGAAGCCGAACAATATGTCGGCGGGTATTCCGGCAAGCTCCTTAAAATTCTTTTCCACAAATGGGCCCACTTGGGCCAGGCATTGGGTCAAAATTTCCTATCCAAACATCATCAAAACTCCATCAGTATACTAACCAAACACACAAACCACAACAACATCAACATAACGAAAGCCCCCCCCCCTGCTAAAATTAACCAGAAACCCTACGTTTTACTACCATCCCAATCAACGTAAGTCCAGTACATAACTAAATATCGTCAGACATATATAGACAACCAAGACCAGTTACCAACGCCACATCTACGACCATAACAACAAATCAAATACCAGTCCTAAAACAAAAAGAACATAATAATAACAAAGCACTTACAGTTGTCATTCTGAGCAGACACGTGCGAAAAGCAGCAAATATATCGACAATACAACGAAACCCTAGATCGAGCGGCAACACATTTTTCCTTTTTGGCGGGAAGAATATACTTTAGAGAGAGACAAATATTTTCTTCAGCAAATTATGTGATAAAAACAAAAGGGATTGCTTGGCACAGTAAAAAGGAGTGGAGTCACGAAAAGAATAAAATAATAACCACCTTTTCGTGTGACAGAGGTCTACCTTTTTTCCAACCATAGATTAGTCAACAACCGCTGCTATTTTTAACTTATAAACGCTCCATATTTTGCCACGTCAGAGCATATCCCACTACCCAAGGCAATTCACATCATTACACCTAAATAAACGGCCAGTGGACCCTACCACGAAAAGCTTCCAGCATACGCTACCAATAATATCCCCGATTAAGATCCTCGACGCCCAACCATTCCTTACCGAAAGGACACACCGAACAAGGTGGACGGAGACCATTTCTAGCTTGACGGCATTAAGCATCAAGTCTAACAACGCTCTCCGGGGGGATAACCGGGCACATTGCTCGGTGTATACTGAAACATCATATGTTAGACATAAAGGCAAAGTGAACAAGAAATAAAACAGAATAGACAGAATCAAGTGTAAAGCAAAAGTTTTATTCATCCACAAGGGGGAAAAACACAAAAATACAACCAAAGAGAAAATTTTTACAAGAAAATACACCATCCTACTTCTTAGAACTACCCCCCATATCGGCATCCTTCTTCGCCAAGAGCTCCTCCAGACGCTCTTTCTCCCTAATCAAACGAGCAATCGCCATCTCAGCCTGCTTCAAGGAGTAAGACTGAGACTTGCATTTTTGCTCGGCTTTGGAATGAGCAATGCCCTCCGCATCCCAATATTGTTTAAACCTCTTCACTTCAGTCTGAGCACACTTGAGATCATGTTTCAGCCATGACATCTCAATCTCTTTTAGCTGAAGAGGAGTCAAATCCCCATCCCCAAAACCAGGGGGACGGGGTAGCAAGAAGGTAGGCTCCTCTTCCAGAAGGGCTTTCTTTTTGGAGGCAGATCTAGTAATGAGAACCATCTCAAACAAAAGCAAGATTAGAGGAAACAAAAATTATCAACAAGAGAGAGAAAAGAAGATTGGATAACGAAGTACAAGCAATGGGGAGCATTTATAGAGAGTCAAAGGGCACAAAGCGCGAGGTGTCGCAACGGTTCACAAGACAAAATCACGAGATACGAACAGATACATCTGATCCAAATAAATAAATAAAAAAGATACAAGTCCCAAATCGGGAAATATATCAGAAAACCAGCCCAATCTAACTAAGGACCAATGGGTGGAAAAACCGAACTACCCGACCGAGAGAAAGCAAAACGAGCAGAGCAGTTCAACCGAGCTTGGTAGGAATCATTCATGGCAACCAAATTTTCGTTCTCCGTGGAGAGTTCGGATTTCTCCCTAGTGAGAACCATGACGCGCTCCTCCAGCCGAGCATTCCTAACCATCATGTTAGCTAGGCCTTGAGGGGAGTTATCGAACTCGTCTTGAGCATGGTCCCAAATCTCCTCGGCATCATACCAGGAGTTAGCCAGACGATTTCTCTGAAGCAACAAGTGATCGAGCTGACGACTCAAGGCCGAAATCTCGGTCCATTTCACTGTCTCTTCGGGGTGAGAGCCGAACAGACTCAAGGCCAAAATGTCGTACTCCTTCTCAAGCCTCCCCATTCGACGTCGGACGCGAGATACCTCCGCATCCAGACCCTTCATCTGAGCATGATATCTCCCCACAGGTTCAGACATTCTGGGAAATTGCTATAGTGCAAGAGAAAGTAGGGGTGGAGGGAAGAGCAAACAATTAAGAGTTGATGAAAGAGGGTAACTACTAAAGAAAAGAAGAGGAGTATTTATAGAGAAAAGATAACATGATATTTTCTGACAAGTGCTTGGAAACTTGCATATTTCCTGACATACTTGGGAGCATGCACCTATAATCGACAGTACATCTACATACATCTGATATCACAGTACAGCAGAAAATAGAAAAGATATTCAAAGATCTGGATTTCGGAAAAACGACAAACCACAAGTGCCACATAAAAAGAAGTGCAATATAAGGGGGCAAAGGAAATTTTCATTAATAAAAATGAGATACATCACTGTTCATTACATCAGAGGACTACATCGAAAGAAAAACTATTACATCAGAGGACTACATCGAAAGAAAATCTACTACATTGTGGTCTAATACATCAGGAGACAACGTGGCCTAAGCAGGTCAACAATACCAACAGATACAGCGAACAGCAGGTGACGATGAAGAGGAACATAAAGAAGAAGTGAAAAGCAAGAAGAGGAAAATGAAAAATGACAAAAACCCTAGAAGTAACACAAAACCCTTAGGATCACAGGGTTGATTGTTACGTCGTAGTGGTGAGAAAGAAGAGGAAGAAAGAGAAAAAGGAAAAAAGTAGAGAGAGCTAGAGGTGGTGAAAAGAAAATGGAGGATGAAGAAAGTAAAAGGAACACGATAAAAAAGAAAAAGAAGCATAAGAAGGATATAAAAAAAAAAGAGATGAGAAAAGATGAAGAAATGAAGAAAATTGAAGAAAATCAAAAGAAAAAAAAGGAAAATGGAAAGGTTAGGGGGAGGTCGATCGGTATCGATGAGAGGGCCCGGCAGAGACATTCCTGTCTCGAAGTGCCGGGTTCCCCCTTAACACCTCATTCTCTTCAACTAGAGCCTGACGAGCACGTCGGCAATAATCTAGTTCGGATCTTAGCCAAGTTAATTCCCGAACCATCTCGGTATGGTGATAACGCATCACCTTTAACTCCTCCTCGGCATCCTTCAACAGTTTTAATGCATGGCCATAGGAAGCTTCAAAAGCCTCCACTTGCAAGACCAATGCAGATTTGGTGAAAGAACTGGCCATTCTAAAAAGATTATGGGATAAAGTTCTATATATGGTAAGGGGAGATGAAGAAAAGATTATGAATAAATCCATATCTTGAGAGGGTATTTATAGAAAAATTAAGGATGGTTTAGTGTGGGGAATCGCAACCGTTCGTCAAAAAGACTCTTGGAAACAGGGGTAATTAAAAAGATGCGTCTGTTAAGAAAAGTTTAAGTGGGAAAGAGCAACCATTCGTTATTAAAAGTTGAGTCCCTTGAGAATAAACGCTTGGATTCACGCTAGTATTTAAAAGAGGGCGAAATTCAAAAAGCCTCTGCACGTGTCAATCTAGAAAAAGTACAGCAATTAAGATATAAAGGATAAGATTTGTGCACATGGCTCAAGAAATCTCAGTGTTCCCTAGATACAGAGATTAAGAAGATCCAGTGGATAAGGTCAAACACAAGGCCCAAGCAAAAGCATTAATGAAGCCACAAGCATGCGCAGTCAAATAAATTGCATTGGGAAAGTAATATTTATTGATTGATTGATACTTTATTACAGAAGAGGCAGTCAACATAAAGGAAATACAATAAAAATAATAAAATCATTTCATGGAAGGGCCCGCGTCGTCATTTCGGCTTCCCCTTCGACCGAGCATACACTTCCTTAAGGGCCAGTTTGTAAGCCCTCTTGGAAGCAATATGCCTATTTCTAGAAGCCTCAAGTTCTTTGATCCGAGCATGAGCCCAAATATTGTCGATCAGAGACTTATGATATTCACTCTCCATGGCATCCAAGCACTCGTCCATCTCATCAACTCGGCGAGCCTCCATGGTTAAAAAGGCAACCCTCCTTTCGAGGATACGAGCCTTCCTAACCTCCTCCTCGAGATGGGCAACGTATTCATGAAGGTTGTCACCACTATCTTCACGAGGAGAAGCCATTTGTACGATAATAAGGAATGACCTGCACAAAGAATACAGGGACAGTCCCCTTTTATAGAAAGAAACAAGGGGTAGACCAAAGGTCATCTCGAAGATAGACAAACCCTCGAGCTTCTCAAAAGAAACATTTAATGCCCAATTAACCACAATTCAAGTCCAAATTATGTCATTCAATAACTATTGGGAAGATACGCAAACAAGGATGAGAAGGGATCAGTTTATTAATTTCAACAGTTCAGTTACAACTTGGTGATGAAACCCAACAAAAACGAAAGAAAAGAAAAATACGACAGCTAAGCTATCCAGTAGAAGAGCAAGTTTCGACATTGTCCGCCCTCTTCTTCAGCCGAGCATGTAGCTCCTGGAAGGCAAGTTTATAAGCCCTTTTAGCCGACTTATGCTTATCCCGAGAAGCCTCGAGCCTGTCTATCCGATCGAATGCCCAATCCCGAGCATCCATAGTTGCGTGATGGGACACATCCAGGTCAGACAGCATTTTCTTGACCTCAAGAAGTTCTCTAGCCGTGGTAGCAAACTTGTTTTTCACAATACGAGCTCTCTTAAGCTTGCGCTCTAAGTAAGCAATATAGGCAGAAGAGTCGTCAGCAACAGGACCATTAGGAGAGGCCATGATTTTACTAAGAAGATGTCAAAAATTAGTTGATGGATTATGAGAAAGGTGAAGCCCTCGTTTTATTTAGACAAATGGAGAAAATCAAAGGTCACCTTGAAAAAAGACTAACCCTCTTGAACTTCCCAAGAGCATTTATGGCTAACTACAGCAGTTCAAAGTCCAATTAAGTCGTCCCATAAGGTATCAAGAAGATAAACGGACAAGAGCGAAAATAAAGAAACATTTTATTAATATTTTCGATAATGATTACAACATGGAAATGATATCTAATACAAAAGAAATCACAATAGTTAATTATCCCGAGGAAGAGCCATCTTCATCATCATCAGAACTCGGTTTAGACCGAGCATGCAACTCCTTGAAGGCAAGCTTATAAGCCCTTTTTGCTGCCTTTTGCTTAGTCAGAGAAGCCTCGAGCCTTTTTATACGCTCGAAGGCCCAATCCCTATCAGCCATGGTCATATGGTGCTCCGCATCCATATCAGACAACCTTTTGGTCACGTCCGCCAATTTCTTTTTCAGGACGCGAACCTTCTTGACCTCATTCTCCAAGTAAGCAATGTAATCTGAAGAGTTGTCTCCTGTCGAACCATTGGGAGAAGCCATCGTGTCACAGTCGAAGTAATAATAAATGGAATAATGGGGGATGGGGCACCTTTATAGTAGATAAATGTGGGGAAGATCAAGAGTTTTTCCTCGAAAAAGGGTACCAACATTGGACCTCTTAATGACCTCAAATGGGCCCCAGGGAACAGTCGTGAATCTATCGCATTTCTCGATGTAACCTTGGGAACAGCAAAACCGAAGTAATATCTTCGACCGACCGATCATGACTCCCTCGACATGGAGACCACGCCGAGGAAGTCAGGGAGCACTTGATAGAACATAAAAATTGGACCCGAATGTTTTATTCGGGTAGCAATCGATCCACACTTCATAAATGGGTATCCAAGGCTTGATGGGTCATCACATACCATTCCTAGAAAATTGAGGTAGATATTAATAAAAGCCCAAACCCACTTAACTAGGGACCCATATCTAAAAAACCCTCTAAGATGGAGACACTTGTCAACATCCAAGGAGGCGTAGTTGCCTATAAATAGCCAACTACCCCTCCTAGAAGAAGGGGAGAAAATCTATTCAAAAATTATAGAGAGAAGTTGAGAAAAGAGAGAAACTAGTCAAAGCCTAGCCATTAAGGAGGAAACCGAACAGTGAAAGAGCCGAGTATCGAAGAAAAAGGAGATCGACCAAGATAAGAGATTAAATAGTCAAACCGAGCACAATTGTAATAAATAAGTAATAATCCGAACAAGTGTAATAATCCGATCAATAATAAAGACCCAGAAGTGTTCATTATTTACATTTAATTTACCATTATATTTTGTTGAAAAGTCTAACGCGACCGACCAAAATTATGGCTTTATCACTAATAATAAAGCCTCGGTTAATAAAGAAATGTTTTTGCTCGCATATGTTTTTCACCTGAAAAGCCCCCCCCCCCCCCCCGCTGACGTGGCATGCACACATGTCATACCTCGTCATTACTCATTCATAATTTCCAATTTCACAATTTTCAAATTCACAACTCATGGTCAAAAATGTTTAGGTAATTGCATTTATGACTTGTTATTTATTATAATTGAAAGTATCATAAACTAGTTACAATGGCAAAAGATGTTCAAGTGAATTTATGAAAAAGTTTCTTTAATTTAATTTTAAGTTGAAAGCTACTTAATTAGCAAAAAAATCAAGTGATTTATAGCCTACTTTTGTGGAGTAATATTATTAGCTTCTGGTTTGGAGTATCACATAATTATATAAAGGATGATAAACTCTTGTTTAATTTCACCTTTGAAGGGTGATAGTTTTTCCTTTTTTATTTAAATTTAAATTTGATTTGTTTAATGAATTTAATATTTTTTTGTATAAAAAAATTAGTTTTTGTCAATAGAAGTTTGACACTTTCTTATACTATCAGGTAAGAGGATGTAGGATAGGAAAAGTTTGAAGTACTCATTTGGAATGCTAGTTAAATAATATATTGAGTAAGGAGAAATTAGGATCAATTGGCAATTAAACATTAATTTCATTTACGGAGTACGAACCACATCAGGTTCTCTATTCCCTGGATTTTAAGCGTAAATCTTATTTTTCCTTATTCATCTACTCATTTTGCACTTACACAATATATCAGCTTCTTTTATCATTCTCCACATTCTTATTATTTTATCCTTTTAACATATATTCTACTAATATATTTCATATAGGATTAGAGAAGAGAGGAGAGAAAAGAGAAAAAAAAATTTAAAAATTGGAGAAATTAAGTATTGGTCTATGAAAACAAAGCTATTTAAGAATTGGTCACCTTATAAAATTTAATTAATGATTGGTCCATTATTTATAAAACTAATTAAGAATTGGTCACTCATCTAATTACCCAATAAAAATAAAAATAAAATAAAAAAAATAGGGAAAACTCAAAAAATAAAAAATAAAATCAGAAAAATCAGAAAAAGTACTAAAAAAATACTAAAAAAACCAAAAATACAAAAAAAAACTTTAAAAAAAATCGGAAAGCAGAAAAAATCCTGAAAAAATGCTACAAAAACCAAGAAAATTCCAAAAAACAAAAATCACCAAAAAAATGAAAAACAGTTCAAAAAAACAGGGAACCCGAAATCGGTAAAAAGTTTAAAAAAACCTAAAAATAAAAAATATCCAAAATCACAAAACATTCAAAAAAGTCGGGAACCCGAAAAAAACCCGAAAATTGGTAAAAAAAAATTAAAAAAACCAAGAAAAATCCAAAATCACAAAAAAATAATGAAAAAACGTTCAAAAAAGCCGGGAACCCCAAAAAACCCGAAAAATGGTAAAAAAAATTAAAGAAAAATCCAAAATCATAAAAAAAATAAAAAAAACGTTCAAAAAAGCCGGGAACCCAAAAAAAATCTGAAAAATGGTAAAAGAAATTAAAAAAACCAAGAAAAATGAAAAAATCCAAAATCAAAAAAAAATGAAAAAAATTCAAAAAAGCCGGAAAGTCCAAAAAATGTTAAAAACTTTAAAATAACTTACAATTGTTTTCAAATGACTTAAAAATGACTGAGACAGTTTTTAAAATTATTTGAATTGTTTTTTAAAATGACTCAAACTGTTTTTAAACTTATCGAAAACGAATCATAATGTTTTTTAAATGATTTAAATATAACTAAGACTGTTTTTAAAATGACTCGGATTGTTTTTAAAATTACTTAAAATGACTCAAACTGTTTTTAGATTGACTTAAAATGGCTTAGATTGTTTTTAAAATGACTCAGACAGTTTTTAAAATGACTCAGACTATTTTTTAAAATGACTCAAAATAATTCGGACTGTTTTTAAAATTACTCACATTGTTTCTAAATTACTCATATTGTTTTTAAAATGACTGAAAATGACCCAGACTATTTTTAAAATGACTGAAAGGGACTCAGATGGTTTTTAAAATGATTTAAAATGACTGAGTCTGTTTTTAAAATAACTAAGGCTGTTTTTAAAATAACTTAAAATGACTGACACTGTTTTAAAAATGACTTAAAACGACTCAGACTATTTTTTAAAATAGTTCAGACTGTTTTTTAAATGACTTAATACGAGTCAGACTATTTTTAAAAAGACTTAAAACGACTTAAATTGTTTTTAGGGAATGGTTAGGATACTTGATGCAAACACTTTGTTTTTTACTCATAACAACTAAAAATAGAATAGAATAGGTTGGACATATAAGCCAACACCTCTTAATTTTGAGGAATGTATAACATGATATTAAATGAAAAGATGATTAGGATGATGCACCTCAACAAGTGGATTTTTCAGATCAATTTTATGGGCTGAAATAGCAATACTCCCGTTAATAAGCCTTAAGCCCCACATCCGGTGACATTCTTGATTTTAAACCGAATCTTTATGAACACATACTAGTACAATTAAATAAATTAACAAAACATAGTATATTTGAAACTAAATTAATAAAAATATATTAAAAAAAATTAATTAACAAAAATATATCAAAAATTTCATATCCTAATTTGTATATTTCATACCATTATTCCAAAAGTTCATACCCTTATTTCAAAAATTCATACCCTAATTTGTATATTTCATATATTTATTTCAAAAGTTCATACCCTAATTTGTATTTTTCATACCCTTATTCCAAAAATTCATACCATTATTTCAAAAGTTTATATCCTAATTTGTAAAGTTTACTCTTATTTTCAAAGCTCATACCCCAATTTACATAATATTCATATCCTTACTTTCATAATTCATATACATAATTTTCAACTTCATACCCCTAATTCATGTAATTCATACCCTTATTTTTCAACATTATACACTAATTAACAAATACAACTATTACCCGTTCTCCGATCTCGAACTATCACGTCGTCGTCGTGGATCTCCCTCTCCTACAATGATCACATCTCCGTCGACATCAAACTCGAGTTTTCGATCTCGCTCTATACTCTCGCCGTCCATTCCTACAGATGTATCCGTCTCAATCTCCACGAAAGAGAGATGGAGGAAAAGAAAAAGATCAGAAAAATAGAGTGATGATGGGAAGAGAGATCGAAAATAAATAAGAATGATGAGAGTTCGGAGAGAGTGAGAAGAAGGAGAGAGAGATTGGAGGCAGGCTGATAGGAGGAGAGAGTGAAAGGATGAAAGAGAGAAAGAGATTGGGAGGGATGAATCAAATTTTTTGTTTTTTATTAATTATTAATTGAAATTATGTTTTTGATAATTTGATTTTTGAGTATATGTTTTTGTTAATATAATAGGTGTAAGATATGTTTATGTTAATTGCAAATTAATTGGAAGTCATGATTTTTATGTGTATTACTATATGCTTATGCTTACCGTCTGTACTTGCGCAGACGTTAATGGTACAAATCACGCCACGTATTAAAAACTAAACCTACTAAAAAGCCAAATAAATATATTGAAACTCTAGTTAAGTATACCCTAAATTTAAATATTAATTAAGAATTTTTATTTTTTTTTATTTTGTATTTTTACTAGATTGATTTTTTATTACGTGACTCATATACTTCCCCCGATTATTTCAATTAGTATAAGTAACCTCGTATTTGTAAACGTTATATGACCTCATCAGTGACCTCGTTATAGTATTCGGGAATCTTGTAATGAAAACGTGGCATATTTTCCTAATTTCGTGTGCCACTCTTCAATCTACTGCGCACCTATTGTCTCTCATTCCACGTCATATCTACCACGTGCCCACAATGAATACTCCTTTTAGAAAAATAATTTATATTATTAGTCCCTCGTAATTTCCATTATAACAACCAAGACTGGTAAGATTTATAAACTTTGTGAACCTGTCCCAATACTTCGCCCCATTCGAAGAAGTTATACATGGTAAATTGAGATGTGATGCCTTAATGCTATAATAATAATAAAATCAATCGCTTCTATTTCGATAAGTAACATTTGCTGTCAATTGCCTGTTTAGGAAACCTAGTAAAAATTTAAGGGCTAAATCTGTTGATTTCCAGACATTAGAGGACTTAACTGATATAGTCGAATACATAAAAGACTAAATACAAATTATTTGTTACTATCTTTCCTTATAAAATATGTGATACCAAAAAGTCCTTTTACCAACCAAAAGAACACAACTCAAATGGAACTCTTTCACTGCTACTCTATCGAATCAAACCAAATCCTCTCACTTCTATCGCCCAAAACAAAACTTTATTCAACTCCATCACAAAAAATCCACACCCAGAAATCGGTTTTTCCGGTATCGAAACAACGGTCACGATCACTAGCTATGAAGTGTTGCAAAAAGTCCGAGCCGAAGATGGAAACAGAACAAGAAGACGACGATTTGGATGAGATTGGAGAGAGATGGAAGGAGAAGTGCAGAGGCGAAGGGATAGTCGAAGTGATGGAGTGTCTAGAGAAAGAAGCAATAATGGGGGAGGATCATGGTAGAGAGCCCAATGATTATAATAGGAGGGCACATATATTTGACAAGAGTAACAGAGTTTTCCAAGCTCTCAAGGAAAAGCAAAGCAGCTCAGGATGTTGGTTTCTTGAGGATTGTTAGCAAATGTTCAATCCAATAACACAAGTTCTTGATACAAGATTTGGTAACATGGGTGATTCCTTCTGTACTAAGGATCAACGTTTTATTTAATGTAACAAATAACTTGTAGCAAGTTGTGACAGCATACTATTACGGTCGTGTATTTGCCATTTGTATTCTGCTTTCATGTAAACTGCTGTTACAATAAACTTAAACATTGAGCTTTGACCTGAGAAACAAGGAAAACCAAAGGTGTCTGAAGCGAGTTTCTTCTCAGAAGAGCTTTGTTTGTTGAAGAGCTGCAAATAATACTGCAGTTGCAGGATATGTAACAGTTTTGTATCGGATTTTTCACACATCATGCATCATTGTCCAATTACGGATATTTCATACTTCCTCCATTTCCTGTGAGCCATAATAGAAAGTGAGATGGTTCAGGGAAGCTTCAACGTACGTAAACTTTCTCGACATAAATAGTGAGATGTTGATTAAAAAGAACAAATTCGAGTTGATTCAGAGTTTTAGCAATTTCTGGCTGTTAATAGCTAGGTTGCAGTTGAACTCGTGAACAACTCTAACACCAGTATCCCTTTAGGCTGTATCTGAGAACGTCACAATTCTCCAATTTCTGTTCACTTCAGAAAGTTCTTAATATGTTCTGGGGAATACTTTCAAAGTTCAATTCAAAGTAGAGCGATTCTGAACCACTTTTCTCTATCGAGGTTCATGATATTCACCTTTTGTGCTTTATCTAAAAAAAAATGCAGAAAAATCCTCCCTTTAAAAGCTAAAAAATTACAATTTCAAACTCAAAAAGTAGAGGTTCACAAGAAAGGTGAGAGTAAAAACTTAATGCGGAAAATGCCTAGCAAGTTCATGCTTGCTCTTCTGTCAATTCGTACAAGTATTAAACTTTAGAAAAATATAAACTTCAACTATGGTTGCAGAATAGCTTTTGAAAATTTAAAGAATCTTGACTTGTATATGTCAAATAACAACAAAACTTAGAAATTATGAATTAGTAACATAATTTCCTTATGCCCAACCGATAACGCCGGCGCCTATACTCTCTGCTTGATTCGGGAAAATAAGACGTGGAGGGGTCCATTAATTTTGGACCTTTTTGTTTTGTTTTTTTTATTTCGGACTATATTACCTAAATATTAAAACAAAAGAAAACACTTCCAGTTTTCCATTTGGGACATTACCAAGCATTGCTAGGTGAGCATGACCTCTTTTGAATACTTGCAACAAATAGAACATAACAAAAATGATTGAAATGGGAGAAAAAACTTAAATTACTCAATTTAAACTATAAAAAAGGGAAAATATGGTGCGCAATCAGGTCCTGGGAAGGGTCGGGCCACTATACAAATAAATAATGTTTTTTTCTTGACAAAGTTTCATTTTACACTTCGATGACCATGCTTTAGTGAAACCTTTGAGGAAAGTCTGTCTTAGAAAACACATAAGCGGAAAGATTTGAACTTTCCAGTTTTCAACACCTTAACTGCAAACCAAAGATTTTGGTTCCCAAAGAGGGACCACATTTTCCACAAGCGAAAACTTTTCGTAGGCGGTAGGACGTTTTATTCTCGAGAAATAAGATCTGACTATCAATGAAAAAGAGTATTGGAAGGGTAAAGGTAGAGTGGACGTCTAAAATGGCTGTTGTTAATTAACACAATTTACAACTACATACAATTTCAAAAGGGTAATATGGTCGCATAGCATGCATTGATAGTACAATCAATGGTAGACATGTAACTATGTAAGTAACTTCCAAAAAAATTTAGTAAACATGCAAGTCCTAAATCCTAGTATCTTTAATGAGAATTTATAGCACACTTTACACATGTTCTAGTCATCATTACATAAATTTCATGATAAGATAGGCTTAACAGTTCATCACTGGGATAGCTTGACAGAACTCAAATTTTTGACTGGACATCAAAATTCCATACGTTTCTCGACTTCACTAGAGAAATACCAGCGACAGACAAATTGATATAGGAAAAGGTATACCTGCATGAACAAGGACTGATATGTTCTCAATTGCTTCCAGCATTCTCCAGCGCTTCTTTCTCCCACATATTCGTACGTTCTGACCGACAACTAGAATTAACAGAGGAAAAGAAACATAAAAAAAAGATGTACAAAGATACACACACACAAACAAAGACAGAGGATGGGCAGCAAACTTACAGATATGATTGATATGCGAGAGGAATGGGAGAAATCCTATCGAATTCCGTACATTCGTGCAAAAAATATTTCTCTATCCCAACAGACCACGAATCGGGATCAGGCTAGGTCTGTAACAAATGGATTTTGGCCATTACTTGCGAAAGCGAACAAAAAAAGCACTTTTTCACGCCAAATTGTTACCATTGTAAGTATCACCATGTTTCCCAATAATGACGTCTAGCATTAGCCGGAGTTGCCAAGAGTGTTACCCTTATATCTTGATATTAAAATGCCTCAAAAATTTCAAAAGAAGTTCCTTTATATTCCATATCACTCTTAAGGTTTTCCACTGTCTTGTATATTGCAGCTGCGCTTGGTGATGATGTGTCTCCAGAGAAGAAAGTGCTAACCTTGTCTCGCACCTCAAGCCAACTACACCCAGGGCTCTTCTTTAGACCCTCTTTCCTCATCTTCGACCTCAAATCAGCTGCCTTATCCCGTAATCCACTTTCTATGTAGATATTTAAAAGTTGAACATAATTGCTTCCTCTAAGTGGTTCCAATTCAAAAAGCTCTTTTGCCGCTAATTCACCGAGCTCTGCATTACGATGAGCTCGACAAGCAGATAACAAACACAACCAGATATTCCTGTCAGGTTTGATAGGTATATTCTGAATATAACTGTAAGTATCGATTAAGCACCCAGAACGACCTAATAGATCAACCACATTAATGTAATGTTCCCTTTTTGGCTCAAGTTGGTGTTCAACATTCATGGAATGAAATAGTTTTAACCCTTCGGTTACTAAACCAGAATGATTACAAGCCGAAATTAACGATACAAAGGTCACATTATCTGGTTGGATGCCTAATTTTCTCATCTCGTCAAATAGAGTAAGCGCTTGAAAGCACTTACTGTGAGACCCAAAACCAGCTAACATCAAATTCCAAGTGATTACGTTTCGGTGAGGTAGATTCTGGAAGAGTCTTTCTGAATATATTAAATTTCCAGATTTTATATACATGTCAATTAATGCATTATCAACTTGGAGGCTAGATATTTCGGATCTTATTTGGTATGCGTGTATGGCTTTTCCTTTAAGCAATGCTGCGACTGATGATATAGCCCCTAGAATGCCAGTAATGGTGTCAGAGTCTGGATATATACCATGTTTTAAGACTTCAGGAAATAAATCAATCGATTTATTTGGATGCCCATTTCGACAATAGAATGAGATCATGGAATTCCAAACCACCAGATTATCATGTGCCACACTAGAAAATACATTTTCAACCATCTCTGAGGACTCACACACTGAATACAAATCAATTAAGGAACTGGCAATAAAAGCATCCGACCCAAAACCATATTTGATAACGAGACCATGCATTTCCCAGCCTAATTTTTTGTTTCTCATACCTTTACAAGCATTGATAATGCTTTCCATTATGTACGAATCTGGTTTCATAGATTCAGCTCTCATAACTTGAAAAAATTCTATTCCGTTTTCATATTTAATATTTTGGCAAAGAGCGGATATTATAGAACCCCAAGCAACAGCGTCTCTGACTTGCATTGTGTTGAACACTAAAGTGGCATCCTCAACGCTCCCACAAGTCGAATACATCATTAGCAATGCACTTTGTACTATACTATTATGCTGGATAGGTCTTTTCATCAGTTCACCATGGAGCATCCAACCAAAATCAAATAAACAGATCATGTAGCAACCGGATAATAAGTTGGAGATTGTGAAAGAATCAGATGAAATTGCACTTAACCTCATCTGACGGTAGACTTTTAAAGCATTATAAAAACCACCATTATCAATATTGGCTGAGATAATGGCATTCCACATTTCAGTTTTTGTTTTGGATGAGAAACGAAAAACTTTCTCTGCATCTTCAACCATTGAGCACTTTGCATACATAGTAATGAGAGAAGTGCATGTATATGGATCATTATCAAAACCTATCTTGATTATATCACAAAGAAGCTGATCCCCAAACTCCACATTTCTACCTTGAGAACAAGTAATTAGTAAGCACGAAAACGAGGCTGATTCTAGTGGAAGGTTTTCAAATTTTAACAGCCGATACAACTCGTGACTAAATTCGCACATCCCATTTTCACAAAACCCACCGATCATTGCATTCCATGTTGCACTATTTTTCTTTTCTTCCAATTTCTCGAAGACATACCACGCTTTCATTGGCCTATGAAACTTGCAATACATATCAACCAATTGAGTGGTTACAAATGGGTCACTCAAAAACATGTTTCTAACGATATAGCCATGTATTTGCTTTCCTGTAGTGTAACTCAAATGATCACTGCACACTCCAAGCAAAATAGTAAGAGAAAATCTATCAGGTTTGATCCCTAATATTTCCATCTGATGAAAGTGAAATAAACCCTTGTCAATGTATTCTTGTTTGAAGTACCCATTAATCATAGAGTTCCAAATCGTGACATCTCCATCTAAAACCTTAGCTTTTAACAACAAGTCAAACAATTGGACTGCATTGTTTAGTGAACCACATTTCACATACATGTTGATCAAAGAAGTTGCTACGTATGGATCAGATTGTAGGCCCAATGTGATAATTGTGGCATGTATTGTCTCCCCATAGCAAAGATTGGGAAGTGAGGCGGATGCTTTGAGAAGGGACGGGAAGGTAAATTTGGTCGCATTCGAGGGAAAACTGGGCTTGTTAGTATACAAATGCAATGCCTTGAGGTGTTGTCCTTGTTGAACTAACGTCTTGATATCAGAATTTATTGACTGCCAGATTTAAAAATTAATATAAAAGTGAGCATCTCTAGGATGAAATTAAGGTACATATCATCATTGCAGAAGAAACAGAAAAAACCATTTCTCCCGCAAAGTAGTCTCCCTACGTATTTAGCAAAAGGGAAGAAAGTTCTTTTAGCAAAACTAATACTAGTATATTGATGGTGGCAACTGATAACTGTTGAGTAGAGCACAACTTTCTAGTTTATAAAAGTACCATATTTTGTGATTACTTTTGATAATGAGAATAGCTTACATCTCAGGTACTGATGGAACCAAAAAAGAAAAAGAAGAGTCTTGCAAAACTGAGTAAACGGGAGAAAAATTCTTCATTTTACAAAACATCCGGTAACGCTCTATTCCAGTTTGTTTACAGAGAAATTACAAATATGCAACACGAGTAAGAATTCAATATACTATTCTGGAAGGCCATTTATCTATTTATGACAATTTACCAACAAAATTTAGAACACCGAAACCTCACAACAAATTCCTACATAGATAAAGCCTATGTAACACGGACACTCCCAAAAAAAAACGGTGTCTCGGACACAGCTGAAGTACAGGAACTAAAATAAATTACAAAGAAGTCCACTAAATTTGAAATTTTCACACTTTGACCCCAAAAAACTAATAAAAAATATCAGAAAAAACTAAAAATAATATTAATGAGTAAGATTTTTGCATTTCCACGAATATATTTATTATTTACATTTAAAAGAGTATTTATACATAAAAGTTCATGGCCGGATGAGCTCAGGTGCAGCGCCGTGTGCTATATTTTTAAAATTTGTCCTATCGTTGTGTCCGATGCCCATAACCGTGTCATGTTAGGTAGAATAAAACAATAAAGGAAAAACAATAAAGCCTTATCTTTCCGAAACTATGATCACACATTTATGCACTGCAGTAACAGAAAAACAAACTCCTAAATAAGTTCCATACAATGGGAAGGAAATTGGAACTAGTCTTCTAAGTTCCGAATTTTAGAGTAAAACTACGTTGTAAAATTCAGAGTAGTATTTTCGAAAGAGCGTCAAAATTGTTGGGAAATTATGATTACACGCTTACATGAATTGAAGTAACATGAAAACAAACTCCTAAATGAATAATTTAGGGACAACTAATTCTCAGAACAAAAGTCCCAGACAGATGGGAAGGAAATAAGTAAGAACCAGGGGCAAGGCAGGGGGGTGCCAGGGGTGGCGACCACCACTCCGGAAATTTTAAAAATATTTTTTTATATAAAAAAAAATTCTGACATTTAAGGTTTTATACATTAATAGCCCCGACAATAAACAAACTTGGTTCATTTGGTATAAATAAAGTATGTGCCCCAAGGTCTCTAGTTCGAGTCAGGTGGTTATTATTTACTCTACATTTAATTAGCATTTCTTTACTGTTTGACTTTTACATTAATTGCACTCAAATTGCATCTTTTAGGTACTATAACAAAATTTTATAAATAATAATAAATTCGTATTTGTAGGCAATTTTTCCGTGTCGTTTATAAATTTTGAATCAATGGACAAGTCAATTGAGCTTTTAAGCTCCGGGTTTCTTTGGTTTTTTGTAAGATTATTGTACTAACGGAAAAAATAAAAATTAAAAAACAGTCCCCGTAATAATTTAATCATGGTTCCGCCACTGGTGTAAATATAATTTAATCCTGAGAAATAAAAAGAGATGCATGTGGTACCCGGATGAGCTCAGGTGCAGTGGCTGTGATCGCTTTTTTCATAACTGTGTTGATTTCATCGGAGCCACCAACAAACTTTCTTCATGCTCACACACACAGCTCCTCTCTCTCTTTCTCTCTCTATACACCAATTCTGTTTAAATGTAGAGTAATTCATTGTTTTGGTTTTTTTTCCAAATGACCCCTCCCCCAAACCAACCACCATCCGAGTTATTATTACACTTTTAGTTTTTCTTCCCCCCGAAATTTACTACACATTTCCCTCACTTTTTGCAAAAATCTACTGTTGTGTGTTTCCGGTATACTATTTTATCTACTGGGGTATTTGATTAAAATTGTCCGTGACCGCCAGCCGATGGGCATGGGAGAGATTATGTAACGAACCCACTACGAGGGGAAAAGAGAGAAAAGTCGAGTGGTGAATGAAGTTTACAAAGAAAAGAATGACATTCAAATAATGAGTGATCTGGAATCTCAATACACATTCTTGGAATTATAAGGGCTGCAACTACTCACTAAGAAAATTAAGAGGACCTTACTGCAATTAGCTATTAGTTCTCAATTATTAATTTAGAGAAAAGTTGAAAAAGGTGTATAGTAGTTTCTATATACATAATTTATGATTGTTAATTGGACTAAAAAAAATTGTACAAAAATACTTATAAATAAATAGAAAGTGATAATTCAATTCAAAATGAACATGCAGATAGAGAAGGGTACACATACAAATAAAAAATAATGATTCAATAAAGATTATATAAAGAAGTGTTTTTTTCCCCTTTTCTTCTTCTGTAGTGATTACTCCGGTAGGCTGGATGCTCCATTGACTCTTTAGAATAATATTAGATTTTATTCATGAAGGAAAAAGCTGGAAAATACAAGGATTTTACTATTCATTTCAGAAACAAAACAAAAAAAAACATCTCAACGAATAAAGTACAGAAGAGGTAACAGAGACGGTGTAAAATCGCCATGCCAATGATAACAGGATTTAACAACAGTCAAACCACCCGTTTGCATGATGGTGGGAGGTGTAATCTCATAGCAAACAACACAAAATGAAGAAATTCGTTTAACTAAAGTCATTGTCCTCATTGCCAGTACTTTAATTAGGTAACTAGAAAAAAATGGTTTGCAAGTTTCATTCTGTGGATTTCTGAGCTAAAACTTGTGGCATAACTAACATGCAGGAAAAAGGGAAAAAAACATGGAAGATAATTTAGACAAAGGTAAGAAAAACACAGTTCTCATTTTTATCACTGACGACATACTGATATGCTAGCACACTGATAATACAACAGAATTGCCATTGTAATTTGTATTTCCCACAGATAAATGATCCAATTTTATGAAATCTCATGTTGTAACCCCTCAAACTTGAGGCCTAAACCAACCAAATCCAATATCTAGGATAAATATTCCAATTTCATTAAACAACCTTCCCTCATGACACAAATAATAAACTTTTTCGCCACAACTTTCATGATTTTTTCAGGATCATGTTGATCAGGTTGAATTTTTCAGGCCATCTTTACCAGAGACATAGGACATTCTCATAGGCCGTCGGCCCTTATCTGGGCCACCAATAACACCACAGCTCTCAAACTGTCTTTGTCGAGCTCGAGCCCTCTCTTTCTCCTCTTCAGATTTCTCAGAGTAGCAATATGGACAAGAAACCCCGTATTCCCACTCCACCGCTTCCATGTCAGCATCGCTTACAGGTTGCTTACACCCGTAGCAGAGCTTGAAAGTCCCTTGCACCAATCCATGGTCCACCGATACTCTCTTGTCGAACACAAAACACTCCCCTTCCCACAAGCTCTCCGATTTGGGGACTTCCTCTAGATATTTCAGAATCCCACCCTCTAGATGGTATACCTGGCGAAATATTTAGCACAATCAGCAACCTATCTACAGTTTTTTTATTTAAAAAAAAAATCTTAATAAAAAACAGGAGGGCTTTTACACTGGTAGGTTTTAGATGGAAGTTATTGTATTCCCAGAGACAATGAATGTCTATCCAATGATATAATTTGCAAAAACCAGTGTTCTTAAAGAAGCAACCTAGGCAAGCAACTCTAGCCAGTAACCCACCTTGCATTTTGATATTAATTGATAAACCTTGCACTTCAGTTTAAATTCTAAAGGGCAACCGTACAACATAATTACATAACGAGAACTTTTGAGAAAAACAAAATAAGGGTGAGCGCCCTAGATTTGGTAACATGCAAATACCGTTCCTTCAACTAAATGGATAACACGTCCCAACTTTTAATCTTTCCTCTCACAGGTGTTCCCAACGATGCTTAAGAACAAACTTAACTAAGTTATTCTTAGTGGAATGAAGTTGCTTGGATGAGTAATCTTTGGCAATGTCTCTATTTGTCAAAAGCTTGGTATATAACTAATGTAAGTGGTATGAATCGGCAGTCTCAATGAAAAATACTATGCAGACACAAAAATAGTAAATTATGATAGGTTTTAATTAGTAAACTTGCCTCTCCGAAACCTTGGCTGAGGAGATAACTAGAAGCTTTCTCGCATCGAATGCCACCTGTGCAATACATGGCAACCCGTGGTGGTGTTTTCTGTCCTTGATTCTCTACATTATGTAGTGTGGTCCCATCAGATTCATTCGACTGGTTTTGGGATTCTGGTGTGGTTTTTTGCAACTTTTCTTCAACCCAAGATGGAAACTCCCGGAAAGCGTTAGTACATGGATCAACTGCCCCTTTGAACTTCCCTATTCTAGTTTCATAGTCATTTCGAACATCAATTACCACCTGGGAAGAGTAAAAACGGTTAAAATAGTTAATTAACATAAAACATATACCAGTTGAATTTCTGTCATGTAAAATAATTAAAAAAATAAGTTCTCTCTATTAACAGTAACCCCACATATTCATTAACTCCATCAAGGACTGCATTCACCAAATAAAGTTGAAAACAATTGATATGAATATCACCTTCTACATAAGCTCGTGACCTAACAATAAAATGCATGTTAAAAGAACTGTAAATGCTTTCAATTTTACAGAATCCCAAGCACCAAAGCAAGTAAAAACTGAAGAAGATGTACCAACCAAACAGTCCAGTACTTACTGTATCACGATCTTTAATCAACTTGTTCCATTCTTTTGGGTTCACATACTTTCCAACTCTTTCAGTAGGTGACACGGTAGGCATGCCTAGAGATACAATCTGTTCAACAAAAAATGTACAATTTAAGGCCACGTTCTTGTAGATAGACAACAAATCTCATCCTTTTTTAACAATTTTCATCGCATTTTAAAGCAATACCTCTTTTTTCAACTTGACCCTCACATGATCCCAACGAAAAGGTGCATCTTCCCCAGCTGCGAGAGGTGAGCTGCTACTGTGTCCATGGTGGATAGTTTCTTCCTCGGGGCTCACAGGCGATTCCACTTGTCTGAGACCTTTTAGTCTTTCATCACTCTGAATGAATTTTAGAACTTCTTCAACTGATTTTCGGATACCACATAAGCTGCCATTTATTCCTTCTGGTGCAAGAATTATGCCACCTGAAACACGCTGGTGAGAATCAGGTTCGTGAGCAAAGCCATGCTAAAAAAGTCAATAAAGAATGAAAAGAAAAAATTCAAATGCATTTGGTTTATGGATTCGTTTTCTGGTTGTACCATGAATAATCTATGTACAGAAAACGCATTCAGCAGATTAATTAAATAGTAGTTTTAAGTGGCCTTTGGTAACACCCAAGGAGATGCATAAATAAGTTGTTTCAATTGTTTCTTCTTCTTTTTTCGAAGTTTATAACGGTGGGACAATAGAGCTTCAAAGGGAATGGCACTCCATTCCCGGATCCGCAATAACATGAAACACACTGGAAATGGAAAAGATATAGGCCTCGTTTGTTAGTGGGTTAAAGGAGAGGGATAGGATTTTAAATACTGTAGGGTCCATTATAACCACGTTTGGTTGGTCTATTTGAAGTGGGATATGTAATGACGCTGGATTAGAAATCCCACGAAAAGGGTGTATATAGAAATCCACCTCCTATGTGGTATTACTTTGGCACAAACTCCCATTCGTTCATTATTTACAAAAATAACCTCACAGCTGTGTTTCATTTTTGTTCCCATCTCTTTTAGATACATATAGATACATATATACATAATAATAAATACATACCCACTCCGTCCAACAGAAAAAAAGAGAGCACGAATTCAATTCGCTAATCCTAATTCAATGCATGCTCTGTATTACACCAAGGAAAAGGTAAAAAAGCTGAAATTAAATGGCTCATTCATCATTAATTTGGTTTCACTTTTAATTTCACTAGCAAGAAGCATTTATGTGGTAGTTTTGTTTATCTTTGATCGTTGTTATTTATGGCGATAACCAATATGTAAGGAACTTATATTATGTAACGAACCAATATATATAATCTTTATAGAAGTAATGATGAGGGTATAATGGTAATTGATTCATAGTTAGTACAATCCATTGTTTAAGCTTGCACCCAAACGTGGGATAGGATAACAAATACCATGTACAATAATAGTCCTACCATAACAAACATGTTCAGTGGGACTTGTAGTGAAAGGGTCTTTTGTAATCCATGTCTAATCCCGCGGGATTCATAGTCCCGGAACTATGAATCCCGCAACCAAACGAGGCCATAAATCACGCAGCTCATACTGATCTAAGACAAAGATCAAGATTTAAATAGTTAGATGATGAAGATGATCAGCTACGACCAAGATGTTATCTGTAGCCGGTAGTTGCCAATTGACATGTTTCCTCAAAATTACATCAAAGCCATATTCAACTTCATTGAAAATGAGTGTGCGTGTTCGGAATGGCGACATGAGTTGTTGACGCAAAATCCTAAGTCGTTCAAATTGATATGAGACACTTCAGATGGAGTGTCTCCTAAAATATTATTTTCTGATAACTTCAAGAATTGTTTATAGCAAGTATAATTTGCTCAAGTTACGTCTACTTCAAGTTGGAATTAGGCTATTTTATTTCAAAAGAGTAACATATATTGTGTATTGCCAATAACGTGTTACTCCCTTCGTGCCCTTTTTATTGTCCATTATTCCATTTTGGGATGTTCTATTTAATTGTCCAAAATTCTAAGTACTCAATTGTGCATTTACTATTTTATCCTTACCCAAACGCTATTAGAAGTATAATTTTTAAACATAAAAAGGGTAGACTTGGAAAAACCTGCAAAAAAGGCGTCATGTCCCTTAAATTGGGAGATTTGAATGCCAGACAGTAGAATAGGAACGGAGGGAGTAGGTGTTTAGCTATGTCAGAAGAATCCCCTCAGTCCTCTAACTAAGTTAGGTAATCTTCTCGCAATGTATATACATTAACTAATTACAATATTAAATTGTACCACTAATAAGTATAGTCTAGTAGTCTATTATATCTCCTTGGCGTACATGCCCGAGTTTCAAATAAGCTACGTACTTTATCTTGTTAAGTTAGTAACTACTGGAACTAGTCTTTCTTAGATAACATAAAGTGATCGGGTCTAAGAGCATCGCTTGTTACGTTAGATAAAACTCACTCAAAACACAACGATAAAGGAGAATATAAACAGAGAAAGTAATTGGCGAAACTGCAACTTTGATTAATAATCAAATAACTGTTACAATCTCTAACTGCTAAACTTTAATCAACCTTAAAGTATAACGAGACAGCCTTATGTTTTGCTGGCTGCTATCTTACTTAGGGAATGCCTAAGCTATTTATAGGCTATAACTAAACCTATAACAAGTAGGATTATGACAGAACTTATTTCTAGTTCAACAAAGATTAATACCATATTACCAGAATAACTCCTAGTTCAATCCTAGTTCAATAAGGAGTCTGAATAATCTCCAATCCTAATACCAACTAGACTTGGTTCTAACAGTCAATACTCATCCTAATACTAAGGGGTATCCTCCTGGATCATAAAGCTAACTCCTAAATATGCTAAAACAGACCCTGAATTTGAACCAAGATCATTTACAGCATATCATTCAAAACTCGCCAAAAGAACTACTATAAGTTAAGTCCCCATCAACTGGGAGACAAACTAAAATATCATCTATCTTCATATCTAATTTTAAAGATAAGTATCTATATATATCATTTTTTGTGTTAGCAATTAGTTGGGTCTGAATACAAAAAATAGTTATTTCTTCACACTCCCCTTATCATGCTGCTGTCCAAGAGAGGAACTAGGCGGTAACAAAAATAGACTTTACCCGAATAAAAAACGACAAAAACAACTTTTGACCATGTCCTTTGCTTACGTTTTCCAAGTATACCACTTTGCGTCAGATAAAAAAACAAAAATCAGTCATGGTCTTGCCAACTGTCGTTATCCTTTGGCTCCCTGTACCTTGTTGCAAGCACTCCACCGGCTAACACTTTACCTTAAACCAATTTTATTTTCAAATTTTTTAAAATTTTCTGATAAAACTCTTTGGAAAATGATGATAACATTGAGGTTTAAGTTTGTTGGATTTGATTGAATCCCTTTTATTTCCTACTTCTGAGAAGTTGTGGAGAAACAGTAAAGATAACAGTAATTTGTAAGTATGATTAATAATACATAGAAGAGATATTCACTAATTTGAATAAAGAATATCTAATATAGCTATAAAAGATGATCTGATGTTACCATTAACTAATTGTATTATCAAAATATTAACAGCATCTACAAATAGTTCTGTTATATCACTTGTTAAGCTAACGAACAATTTTTTTCACATCGGTTATGTTAAAATACCTATTGATTTTAATGTTGTTACAAGTTTTTTTAAGTAGGTGATGTGGGAAAAATAGTTAACCCACCAACATAATTAACTACATGCTCCCCCAAAAAACATGGATAACATTGTTAAATTAACACACCACTATGAGTCTTAAAGTTAACATACACATGTGTTCATTTAACACAAAGCTAACAGATGATGTGGCAGTATTTAAGCATCGACAATGGATTTTTAAATTTAATAGCTTAAACATTGCCAAATCATCGATTCATTTTACGTTGAATGACACGTGTGTATATTAACTTTAAACCTCACATTGATTTGTTATTTTAACAAGGTTATCTTCTATATTTTTGTTAGAAATGATTAATTATGGTAATGAGTCAACTAGTTTTGCAAAATCATCTACTAAAACACAAGTTAAATTTAACAAGACTTTTAACAATGTTAAAGCTAATAGCGTTTTTAACATAGCAAATGTGAAGTTGGATTTCTTTGTTAGCTAACAGTTTTAATCTAACTAGTGAGGTAACATAGCAATTGTGGATGCTTAACTACTTATTCCACATGGAAAGCATTGTTAAATTTAGGGGTGTTTAAAAAAACCGTGAACCCGTGAACCCAGACTGATCCGGTGTTTTGGTCTGGTCTGATGCTTGGTTTGGGTTAGGGTTCAAAAAATTCAAAACCGTTCTTAATGGGTTGGGCTAGGTCTACCTAATCAAAAACCAGACCGGACCAAATCATACCAAACCGTGTTGGCCCGTTAAAACCAAACCGTGAAAACCGTTTTAACTCACTAAAACGACTAGAACCACTAGAGTATATATGTTAATTAACAAAGTATATAATAAATTAAGTATAATAAATATAAATTATCTCAGCCATTGATTTTTAATCCTAAATAAGAAATAACCATAACCATTAGATTAATTGTATACAATTTTTATTAAGATTATTTGTTTTGAGTTTTATTTGAATTTGTGTTTACTGTTGCATTTTCGGATACAATTTACCATGTATTTATTATGAAACCGCGACAATTCGAAACTCAACCCATAACCGAAACGTTCAAACCCGTAAGCCAGCCCGAAACCGGACCGGTCCGGTCTGGTTTGGGCTTGAAAATTATATTGGTCTAGTCCGGGTTCATTTTTTCCAACCCGTTCCAATATGGTCTGGCCAGGGTTTGGCAAAGACTGTTACAACCCAGACTGTGAACACCCCTTAGTTAAATTAACACACCAATATGAGTCTTACAGTTTAGAGACACATTGTCATTTAACACAAAATTAACTCATAATTTAGCAGTATTTAACACGTTAAATTTAACAAAAATCACATAACAAATTCCCTTCAAGCTAAACTACTATCAATGTAACAAGTGAAAGTATGCATCACTCATCAATTAATATTAAAACCTAAATTCAAAAAAAGAAAAAAGAAAAATACCAGGCGCTGGCAGAGGTCTTTCAAGGGCATACGAAACCGAGCATAATCAGGTAAATCAGCAAATTTATAAAACGAGACCACCACAAGACTCTCTCCACTCGTCTCACCTTTGAACACATTCATTATTATTCTACTACTATTATTATTATTATTATTCCTTTGAAAAGGTGTTTTTAAATTAAGGGTGTTACTATTACACAACTGGGGTGGTTTATAAGGTGACGTGACGGGTAGATTGAATAAGGTTGGGATTTTATTATTGTTGTTGTTAATAATAGGGGAGCTAAGCAATTGAACTACTAGTGTTGTTGTTGAAGATGATGATGAACATAATACTACCATTCTCACTGCGGCTACTACTCCCATTCTGCACTTAACCAACGGCTGTGATTGCATCTTACTCTACGATTTTCAATCATTCTTTACTAGTCTACCCTATCTTATCTTTTTATGCATATTTCATTTTGGGTTTTCTCAACAATTTGCATTAAAAAATCTCCTCTATTGTGTTGTTTCACTATTTTAGTATCCAATAACATCCACTAATATTCTGGGCTGGGTCCAGTCCGGTTTTTGGCAAAACCGAAATCGAAACCGGACATATTTTTCGGTTTGTTTTTTTTCGGTTTTGGTCTTTTTATTTTTTGGACCGAACCAGACCGGTTTTTTCGGTCCAATTTCGGGTTTTTCCGGTTATTTTTCGGTTTTATTTTTTATTTTTCGGTCGGGTTTTTTCGGTTTTTTTCGGTCTTTTTCGGTTCGGTTTTACTGAAAACCCAAACCGCCCCGAAAAATTTTCGGCTTTTCGGTTTCGGTATTTTTCGGTTTTTTTCGTTCGGTTATCGGTTCAGTTCGGTTTTTTCGGTTTTTTGTCCGGCCATAGTAATATTTACTAATTTGGGTATTAAACTAGCAATTTCTCCCCGATTGAGGTTCCGACAACATAAATCGGTGAAAACTGAACTCATTATATCTCACATTTTGAGATATATATTTTACGTATGTAGACGCAATAGCACTCGACGTGACTGGAATTTCGTCATATTATAAAACATTAGTCCCTTAATTGGATAAAATTAGCTAACTCAGAATCTAAATTACAAAAAAAATAAAAAATAAGATTGTATATCAAAATGTAGGGCCGGGCGATAAAAAAAAAACCTGAACCGAAAAAAACTGAAACCGAAAAAAAATGAAAAAAACCGAAAAAGACCGAAAAAACCCCGAAAAATAACCGAAACTGGACCGAAAAAAACCGGTCCAGTTCGGTCTAAAAAATAAAAAGATCGAAACCGAAAAATATGCTCGGTTTCGGTTTCGATTTTGCTAAAAATCGAACCGAAACGGGCCGAACCCAACCCTACCAAAATGAATGAAATTAGCATCTTGCAAGTCTTGGGACTTAAACTCTATAAGTATTATATTATACATTTTTTTAAAATTTGATATCTTCTAAAAAAACAATCCATTAGTATCTTAAAGTACCAAAATAACATAATTTATTACTCTGTTCGTCAATTGCTTGACGCAAATTGAGGTGACAATTACGTTATCACGTCAATCATTGAAATTCAAATAATTTAATACCATGTACTTTGCAAAATTTTGCGAATTTACCAACTCAACTGAAAATTCGATCAATTTTTGTTAGAAACATGATTTAAAATGTTGTGCGTACTAAAAATCAATTTCTGATTGGACTATATTTATAATATCAACGCGCAAAGATGGTATTGAAAGTGTACTCTTTTAGTATCATTTGATGTTCAGACCATATATAGTTTAGAGCTGAATTGAATCGTCATGTATGTTATTTACAAGATTCATATGTGTAACATCCCTGACCTAATTTGGGAGTCACGCGGCCGAATAACACGTGAGGCGTCACGTGCTAAACAAATACTAAAAGAATAATTATAAAACAATACATAAATAGCTCATTTATCAACTCAAAATTCTATCAGAAGCTACATTAATTGTAATGTCAAAATTTATATTCATTACAAATAAACTTAGGTGTTGTTTGGAAATCAAGTACTTTCCTAAAAAGTGCTTTCTGGAAAAGTGCTGTTGAAAAGTGACTTATATAAAAAGTACTTTAGAAAAAATTAGCGTCTGGTGGAAAAGTGTTTTTGATTTTTATAAGTTTTGTCTGCGTTTGATATGTATAAGCTCGAAATAACTTCATCCACAATAATTGATACAGTACGAATATAATATAATATACATATTTTATTTTTCTACAAACCCAAAAAATAGTTTTAAATTACAACAAAATAAAAAAAAAACACAAAAAAATTATAAAAATAAAAAAAATCACAAAAAATATAAAAAATAACAAAAAAATGAATATTGAGTGATTTTTTATTTTTATATTTTTTGTGATTTTTTTCTACAAACCCAAAAAATAGATTTATCACTCACAAACGAGCTTAGTGAGTGATAAATCTTGCAATATAATATAGGGTCGAAAATAGGTTACCATCTTATCATTTTCCTTCAAAAATAACAACACTTTATCTTACATAAAATTCCCGAAGCATACTTTAATAAAATCGAACAACACTTTATCATTTACCAATCCTATGTGGATGCTAGAGATCTCTTTTATTCATTGAATTCAGACTTCCTGAATCTTTTTTTCTATGATTGGACCTCTCAATCCTACGTGGACTCTATAGGTCTTTTTTATTCATTGTACCGGTACTTCTCAAATATCTTTATATCATTTCTTTTCTCAACTTATATCTTAAATATAATACCATAATGATCACAAAAATAAAATAAACTTTCTTTCAAAATCTTATACGTTCATCAACGTATATAAATATTTCACTTTCTTTACGTTCATCAACGTACACAAATAAACTTGCTCTTTTGAACCTGCAACTTTGCAATAATATATATACATATATAATTTTGAAACCTTCAAAATATAATTTCAACATGCAATTACTTGTTAAAAATGCAATGAGATTTAATAATAGCAAGTAAGAAAAATCACTCACGTATTACGAATCCCGGAAAACAAAAAATATTTTCCTGTACATAGTCTACTGCTTAACTTCCTCATAAACATTTTTCTCCTTACTCAAAACATGACTTGCATATTCTTGATATCTCTGTTTCTTTCGTTATATCCATACATATATATATATATATATATATATATATATATATATACATACATATATATATATATATATATATATATATAATTAGGATAGATATATAGATAGACTATAGTACTGTGTAAACGTCCCAACTTGGTGTTTTTTGTTTTTGTTTTTTTTCCCCTTCATTCGTGTGTACTACATATATATATATATATATATATATATATATATATATTAGATACTAAATGCTAAGTGAACGGCCAAAAAGTAATATTGTACTTAATGTCAAATAAACCTTATTACTTACCAAGCATACCTTTCTAATAATTACAAATTCTTTAATGCAACATTCGTAACACCCAATTCGTTTTAATTAGCAAGGCTGCATATATATGTCCAATTCGTTTTAATTAACAAGGCTGCATATATATATAGCCTGCATATATATAATTAAGAAAACTAGCAAATCGCCTAATAAAATTTATTCCTGTTCTTAAAAGACTATGACTCATGCTCTTATTTGTACGTAATCCCTACAAAATGTAACTCACATAAATTAATGTGCCCTTAATACACTCTAATTTTACTAGAAATTAACTTGATTGCGAACAATCTACCAACTTGTCAAAAGTATATTAGTAATCTTACAAGGAATTATACAATCATTATTAACAAACAAAATTAATAAATAAATAAAATACGGGGTTTTACAATATGACTCAAAGCGAATTCCAAATAATGCAACCAAAAAAGGCATAAGGTTATAACCACGTTAAGCAACACATTTGTTTCGCACATGGTTTTATAAT
This sequence comes from Primula vulgaris, assembly GCA_963920805.1. Taxonomy (NCBI): domain Eukaryota; kingdom Viridiplantae; phylum Streptophyta; class Magnoliopsida; order Ericales; family Primulaceae; genus Primula; species Primula vulgaris. The sequence goes on from OY987213.1 coordinate 22,450,699, forward strand.
AATGGATACATATTTGTGAGTTTTTTTTTTTTAAAGATATTGTTTCAAGACAATTTTTTATAATTTTTTTTATATTGCTGTTATTTTTGCAATTGATTCCAAAGGAGTCAAAAACACTGGTGGGTTGCAATAATTGTCATAGACGCCTTCAATTATCTTTGAGATGATAGCATCTATCGAATACACTACGTTTGTCTTACTAACAATTATTAGAAAAATGAAGTAAAAAGGTGTACTCATAAAGTTTATACGATCACTTTCCAAGAAAAAAACTTGCTAGATTCGGGTTTATCCATTCTAATTAAGCTTCCTGATTCTATGTTTTTATTTTAGAAAACCAAAAAAAAAATAAGCAACTGGCTCAAAGTATACTACTACAAAAGTATAACAAATCGAGAAACATGAAGTTAAAGGTTTACTCATAAAGTTTATATGATCACTTTCCAAGAAATAAACTTTTGTTTGATTTGGGTTTATCCATTCTAATTAAGCTTGTATGTTTTCATTTTAGAAAACCAAAAATCCTAAGCTGACTCAAAGTATGCATGCTACAACTACAAAAGTATACTCATATAAACAAAAATGAAAAGAAAATAAGTATCCTATTATATTTAGTCAAGTTACTTGGTAACGATCACCTTTTAATCTTTGCAAAAGGTACAATAGATGCCGTCACTCTTTTACGTCACTTAAGTGACTTCACATGATGGGTTATTATGTAAGCAGCTTCCTTTGAGCATGCCTTTGTCACGTCTAATAATTTCTAACCATCTTCCCCTCTCATTTTCTTCCTCTTTCACTTTATATATATATATATATATATATATATATATATACTCCTTTCACTAATAAATTTAGACCATCATCCTTACTTCTTTCTCAAAATTAACATTCAAGAAAATAAATAAATAATGGTAAGCTTCAGGGAAGGAGAAGTAATGAAAGAGTTTCTGATAATGGGCCGGGACTCGGCAGCACAATTAAATATCCTGCTACAAAAAGATGGTCTGCAGGCCCAAGAACTTGCTGCGGCCATAATGAAATCATTTGATGGGGTGCTCTCTCTTGTTATGGCCAGTACTCATTTTAGCCCCACTGACTCGGGCGAGGTCACTCGTATTCCGGTGGTAGGATCCCCAGTGAGTTGCGTGGATTCCGGTGAGAGTGACAATAGACTCGCTGTTCGATATCCGAGAAAGAGAAGGTGAGACATATATAGGTTTTCTAAGCATATGCTTGATGATTGTCGTTTATAGCTAGTCTTTCATTTTACAGTATATTTTGGTATTCAAGATTTGCTATAGTTTATTTTTTTCAGGGTTAGTTTTTTTTCTAATTTTATTTTAGGATAATTGTCTTTGATTTTCTAAGTTTGAACTTGCTTAACAAGACGTCCAACTAATTAATTACAAAGAACATTTCCTTAACTCCTGCTTGTAAATTATTAACATCATTGATCGAGCAAGTAAAAATAGTCGGGTAATTGAGTTATGTTACCACACTTTTGATGTCACTTCTCAGTTCGAATAGGTGGGATCCATTTCATATAGGGAAGAAGATGAAAATTTGGACTTATTCGCTGGTTGCCTGATTGTGCATGACGACAGAAAACTCATTTCATCAATAATTTGAATGGTACCACATGCTTATTAACCAAGTGGTCCAAGTACATCTAACTATTAGCTTAAGTTTGGATGGGCTAAATCAATCGAAGATATCAAAGATTATCAAATATATATAATTAAAAAACATGCAAGTTTAGTTGAGAGCACAATTCCAATTAAATTTGGTACACCGTACTTGGCGTCAAGATGCAATATCCCGTTTCTTGTGACCGTGTTATTTTACATTAATACTTATATAATAGTACTAATTATTAGGAGTATAATTATTGCAGAAGGGCTTTAGAATCACATATTCAAGTCTCAGCAACAATGGAAGATGGCTATGCATGGAGAAAATATGGCCAAAAAGCTATCCTTAACGCTAAATATCCAAGGTTTAAGATCTAATTTTCATCTCAGTTCTTCGTTATGTTGTAACGGTTAGATAAGAATCAAAAAGTTATAGAAGCTAAGAAGACAGTCATTTTCAATAGACACACATAAACATACATAGCGAGTGATGATATAATTTACTTCCACAGATATTTCCTTTATGGACAACATACTACTAAAGCACTGATTATTTATTATTTCTCCTAAAAAGAAAACAGTGAATGAAATAGAACATTTGATTTTTTATAATATACTTTAATGGTGCATAGTAGGGTGTAAATTTTAGCCGATCCGCCCCAACGATTTTTGAGAATTCGGTTAACGGTTTTAACAGTTATGTCGTCATCTACGGATTGGGTCGGGGTCTATATAACTTTTTGTACTTATTTTACCCATTTCATACTCATATTTGTAATGGGTATAACGGTTCTCGATAATGTTATTTACCCAAAATACTCAAAATACCCAAAATTCTAAAAATTAATTCTAATTTTCTATATGTTATTTTTTAAAGGTTATTTTTACATATTGATAATGAATTTATTTTTCCAAGGTATTTATTAACTTACTTGTAAAAAAAACAAAGTAATGATCCACTATTAATTTTTTTGTTTCATATTGATCAACAATGTGTTTGGTTGATTAATGAATCACGTAAACATTACACAGTCACTTAAACATTACAAACTAATATAGTAATCATAATAATAATATGTATATATATATTTTAAATATGGGTATATATTGCAATTATATAATTCGGGTATGCATCCCGGTTCCGCGGGTCGGGTCCGCGGTATAGAGTTGAGAATCATATCCGCCCCAAGAACCAACGGAGTCGGGTTAGATAGACCCAAATCGATTCCGTGACGGTCGATTCTTGCGATTTTTAGGTATTTACTGCACTTGTTAGCTTATTTGGTTTTTTACACCCATTGCTTACATTTATACCAGTTGTGATGGGGATGACAGGTGCTACTATAGGTGCACGCACAAGCCTGATCAAGGATGCCTAGCAGCTAAACAAGTTCAGATAATTGGTGAAGGGCCACAAAAGTTTCAAATCATTTATTTTGGACTCCACACATGCACAAATGTTACGAAAAAGCTCTCGAATTTCAATGCAGGTGTGAATCATAAGGACCCTTATGTAATTAGCTTTGAATCCAAAACCAAAAGCTCAAAGACTTCAACTGAACAAAACCATAATTCCACCTCGATCAAGAAATTAACCCCACCAAACAAAGAAGACATTATAGAGGAGACATCAAACGATCCAACGGTGGACATGGAGTTGGCATTTTGGCCCGATGAACTAATAGCCTACACCCATGACGTGTTACCAGAATTGTGTTCCTATGGTGGTTCAATTAGCTCTTATGGGGATATGGGCGTGCAATTTTCCGGGGATTGCTTTGATTTTGACAAAGAGTTTTTATCTTGATGAAGCTTATATAAATCAGCATTTATGGTTTATACACTATACATATTAATTTATGTTGTAAAGCATAAATAAGAACATTAGCCCACTTCACTACCTTAGCGCAACTTTTAAAAATTATCTAATTTACAAATTCAGTGATCATAAGTTCACAAAATATGTATTTGCGCTTGAGCTTTGACGGTTCATTAATTAACTAATATTCATGACAATTATTCAAAATCTATTTCAGAGGGGGTAATGTTATCATAGCTCAATGAGTGAACTTTGTGCCTACCTTCTTATAATTTTCCCATTCTTGAAGTGGGAATTTTGTGATTGCAATAGGAACCGGAATCACATAGAAACCATCTCGAAACTAGGCAACTAGCGAGTTTAAAACTTTTCTTTTAGTATTGATTGCCTTCGCATTAGAAAGGTGGTAGCATTCTTTGCCAATCCTGCAGAAATAACTTGGTGAGAGTAACTGTAACATTCCAGCCAACAGGGTCACACGGCCGAATAACACGTGCGGCGGCACGTGTTAAATAAAATCTGACTTAAATAAGACACAGTTTAAAATAAACTTTTCAATTAAACAAGCTTAAACTTTAATAAAACATTTATAAATAACAATTTCACTATTTTATACAACTCAAACGATGCATTTACAACTTACTAGGTAAAACAAATATAATCGCAGCGGAATCTAAATACTTAATCCTATGAAGTATGTCTGGTCCCGACTAACTCAACTTCAATGTTAAATGACAGATCGCTTTGCTGACAAAAATATTTTAAAACGAGAGTAAAATAAACAAGCTTAATGAGTAATAAAATATTACAATAATAATATGAGACAAAAATAAGTTTTAATCTTTCTTTCAAAACCAACAGTTGAGTTTAGTAAAATTTTCTCAATGCATAATAATAATTTAAAACCTTTCTTGAAAAATAAACTTTAAGAATCATTAAATTAATATATATGCAATTTTTTTTTTTTTTCGGACTTCCCGAAATAAACTACTCTTTTCGGACTCTCCGAAATAAACTACTCTTTTCGGACCTTCCCGAAATAAACTCATTTCTTTTCGAACATCACCGAAATAAACTCATTTCTTTTCGGATCTTCCCGAAATAAACTCATTTCTTTTCGGACCTCCCCGAAATAAACTCATTTCTTTCTTTCTTGCAATGATGAAAAAGTTCATACATATATAGATGGTACACGAAAATAATAATAATGAGCATGTAGCATTTTTAATAAAATATGCAATATGATACTTTATAATAGTAAGACAAAACAAATCAGATATTACCGAATACCACCGAATACGGAATGATGATAAATAATAGTACATGCACAACTTTTACACCATGTTCACCTAGCAACGTGACTTAATTGGTAGATTTGCATTGAGACCCTTATTATTATTGCTTGATGTTCTCTCTCCTGTTTTCTTTTCTATGTTCATGTAGTTTGCTATTTGTTTTGTATAATATATGTAATATGAAGAAAGAAGTATATATATTATTACTAGGGATAGTATTTATGGTAGATATATACCAATTTATTACTTCGGTTTCAGACTCTTCCTATTTCTATATGTATTTGTACATGAGCTTGTAAATAACCCATAAAACTCATCCATATCATTATTTATTATATTATAATAAATCAACTAAAACAAATAAAACTGTCCAATTTTGTCCATTTTTTTCGAAAATATTTCTACTCTTTTTTACTAATTACTCATTTACATTTATTCAATTCAAAATATCAAAAACACACAAAAATCGTTATCTTTTCAAAACAATTATAATCATATACCAAATAAAATCGTTTTACGTGTATTTTGTATAACAAGAATATTATATTACTCATGATTTCTAATTTAATATATTCATTCATCAATATACTTTTTAAAAATTTATTTATCCGGATCATATATATAACACGTAACGTAACGTGTGTGTAATGATCACTCATGATTTCTAATTTAATATATACATGCACAACGTAAAAATTTCATTAATGAGAAATGGATATGCTATTTAATCTACGAGTTTTGTTCTATTATAGTAATCATTACACACGTTACGTGTGTGTAATGATTACTATAATAGAACAAAACTCGTAGATTAAATAGCATATCCGTTTCTCATTAATGACTATTCATAATTAATACCATTAACTATCCATAAAAATTCTAAATATGATAGTATATCATTTGTAATATACTACACTAACATAATTTCTCATATAAATGCATTCAAGTAAGTTATATATTACTCATGTAACTTAACCATACAAATTCCATAACTTACATCATTTACTAATATAATAAATTAATATGGCATTTCAATACATGATAGTTTTAATGTGTATTTGTAACTCTTTTCAACTGAATGTGTCATTAATACATTGTTATTTCATTAGAAATATTCTTACAAGAACCTATGATTTATAATTACTAATTAGCAAACAAACGGACAATTACCTATCAAAGCATGGTAAAATTTTTTAAAAAATGATTAAAGTATTAGGAACTAAAAAAATAATACGGGATTTTACAGTAACAGTAACACGTTACAAACCACATGTTTATTGTATTTTATTATATACACAAGCAAACCATGAAAAATGTGTGATAAGAAACAAAAGGTATTGGAAGACTACATAATTTCTTCGGTTGTAGACTTTTAGGCAAACCGGTCTCTTGGGGTTGTGGATCGGACCAATCACAAATTGACAATTTTATGATCTCTAATTTCACATTTTTACTCTCCATTTATATGTACAAGTGTTGGAATTTGGTAATATACCAAAACCGGTTTTGTTCAAGAGTACCTGGTTAGATGGGTTAAACCTCATAAAACGGTTCTTGTTCGATACGGAATTGAAGTACCATCAAATGCTTCAAAACGGTATACGATTTGCCCAGAACCCAAAATGAGTGTCAAAGATATTGACTTCAAAAGAATTGGGGCCAAGAGTAATTTGGGAAATTGAATAAACCTCAATCCCACATTATAAGCTTCACAGTCAACTTGCACAATAGTTGAAAATATTAGTTATTAACGGCACTGTGTAAAAATAAAAGAAAAACATATGTTGCATGTATTATGCTAATAGAAATACAGTACTTTTTCTGTTTCCAATTGCTCTTTACGAAATTACGTTGAATTTTGACCGATTTATAATATGTATCAAAATTATCGAAATGAAAATTTTCAAAACTAAATCATATAATTTAATATTTGAACTATATGATTAACTTTTTAAAATTTTCATTCCGAGAATTTTGATACAAGTTATTTGCAAATCAAAATTGCATATAGTTTCGTATTAGACAAATAATTAGGAACGATGGTTGATTGTGAAACTTCAAATTAATATGTTCTACTTTAAGTTGGTACTTATACTAATTGCATGCATTTATGTATGAGTGTAATTTTGTACCACAACCAATCGTAATTACCATTCATACCGTACCACGTGTACCGTACTTGTGGTATTACCATACATATAATACGGTATTACTGTACCACTCAATTTAACCGGTACAGTAATGATAATCGATTTCCGATAACATGGTACTGTACCATTTATATATAAAGTACTCACATTCAAATATAATTATTAATATTGATACAAAATAAGTTGCGCAAATTACGATCATGTTAAGTGTTATATTTAAACTTTTTTTGCTAATGATATATTTTTCATAACATTATGTGTTGTTTTCGAAGTTGGTAATGTACCGTAGCATACAATACCATACCATTACCATACCGTATTTTTATATACCGAAAGTACGGTATACGAAAGTATAGTACATTAATGATATTGAAATTTAATATATTATACATGGTATGTTAATAGTATTACGGAAATTACCATAATATTGTACCATTTCCCCCTGTATCTCCCTCAAGCAAAAATCGTGGCATTATACTAGTGGCCCCCGTTTGTTGTCAATCTTCAAATTCTCGTACCTTTTCACCTAATTAACAAGTGATGATACTTTTAAAAAATAATTGCCAATGTGTGGCGTACGGTAAAATTAATAATTTAATACCCTTATGACTTGTTTGTTTGGACTAAATGGCTTGGGATTTATAGTCCAATTGAATACCAAATCCCATTGAATTGTAGTATAGTAATGGCATCATTTGCAATACCGTCTCTATAGATTGTATTAGAATTAGTGAATTTTGGTTATTTTACATCATGACTTTATCTTCATAAATCATAACATTTTCATTTCTGAGAAATCTGAACTTCCATTTCTTTACCTGATCATGGAGTGACATTGAATAACTTTGATGCTGAAAATGAAAGAAGTTTATAAGGGTAAAAATGTAAAATCTGAAAATTTATCTTACAATCCCGAATATAATCCCATGCAAAACAAACACAGTACTCATCGTCCCAGTCCAAAATTTTAATCTCACATCATTTGAAATCCAATACTTATCTCGTTTTATTTGTAATCCTATCGATATTTATTCCAACCAAACAAACAACCATCAAATAATCAAACCAAATCTTGTAACTTAATCTAGCCGGTCAAAACTCTCCCACCCAAATAACCTAATGTTAGAACTTAGAACCCTTTAAGTTCTTTCTTCTTCTTTCTTTTGTTTCAAATACAAAGTTAAAAAAGGAATTATAGACTCCAATAAGAGCCTCTCATACATTCCCAAGGTGATGTGAGACAAAATAAGTAACAAGCCACAAACAATAAACTTGGACACAAATACAAATTTAAAAACGATTTGAACATTTTATTAAAGCGTAAGTATCAACCTCAATATCATAAAATTTGGTAAGGAATATACATACAAAATATAAGTAAAAGATTGTGTTACATGAGTTTGAGGCGATCTTAAGCAAAAGTGTAAATTTTCTAAGCAAACTTTTAATTCATTTAGTTTTTCAAAATACACCGAGTGTAAGACATCATAAAAAACAATTATGTAAACAATACATATGATAGCATATTTATTTTAAATCATCACTTTTAAGTGATAAATACAAAATTATTTGTTTAGAAATAATTATGCTACAAAATACAAAGAAATTAATGGATCAAATTTTGTGAATAATTACCTGAGCTACATCCGAATTAAACTTTCACTGATTCGTTAAGAAAGATGTTACTTCAACTAATAACTCATAGAGAACAAAAAAATCAGTCTCCTTTGTTTTGAGGGTTTTTTTCAGCGGAAGAAAAAATATGGTCCAAACTATTATTTCCACCACTTCCAGTATTAAACATAGCATTAGCCAGATCAGCCACTTGGAGTGCGTAATCGCCCTCAGGCATAAATCGGACTGTAGACGGTCCAGAACTTTCATCGCTAGTTCCCTCGGTCATATGGCTGGACTTATATCCTTCAAATACAACATTACTTGTGCCTTCACCACTAGGGTTGAGGTTCATCCAGCGCCACCTATATAATGTGGGAGTTTGTTGTTGATGTGAAAACGTCTCATTAGATATGATGGATGGAGCAGTTGACGACATGATGCAGGTGTGATCCCCACGGTAGGTGACGTCGAAGGTAAAGGGATCTTCGTTAAACCGTTGGACTTGTTTCTTTGCTGGGCATTGATACATCTTTTGGTGGGTGCATCTATAGTAGCTCCTGAGAGTAAATAAAAAACGTAGTACGTTTATAAACATTTGTAAATAAACAAAATGCTTTCACATTACCCGCAACACAACCCTATCACTGAACCTTCAAGTTGGTGCTACCCCGTTGGCCGCTATCTTGTGCACCCTGCCACCACCTTTAGTGTGTGTGTACATGCGTTTGTGTAGGCTAAATTTGTTTGTCATTATTGGTTTCAGAGCAATTATAACTTACTTTGGCTATTTGGATTTTGTCGGAAAGAACAAGGGAACCAGGGGCGGAACCAGGATGGTTTTTCTAGGGGGGTCGTGGTGTAAAAATATGTCGAATTGTTAAAAAAAAAAGGTCTAATACAAAAATAATTTTTTTTCTATGTTCAACATAGCATAAAATAAATATGAAATCAAGAGAAATGACATTGGAGCTAACATGATTTGAACTTCTAACATTTCACTAACTTATGCTACAATTTTACCATTACACCAGCAATTCTTTTGTTTAATTAGGGGGGCCATCAATATATATATCTCAGAATTTTTTTAATTACATGTATAAAAAAAATAAAATAAAAATTTGGAAATCGTCGCCGGGTGGCGACGGCCACCCCCAGCCCCCCTTGGGTCCGCCTCTGACGTGACCGGACAACTCTTTTTGATATTTTTATGCTTCTTTATCTCAAAATTAAAACTAATAATCACAAGTTTTTGCAAACAGATTTAGTTTGATCCGAGTTTTTATCATAAATGGTAAAATCATGTTTATTGATTACAATGCATGTATGACTATTTAGATCAATTTAATATGCTGTACTAATGACATTTCGTAAAATAATCCTTCGCATAGAGCATACACATTTGTTTCCTCACCCTTATTTTTAATTTTACATTCACAAATACAATTTTTTTAATTATGACCATCAGTTTTAGATTCATTTACTACATCAACTTCCTTATAGTTAAGAGTACATACTTTAGGAGGACTAAATAATCTCTCGTTGTAAAGCACCTTCAAAATCATACCAATATATAAATGTCAGGCGGCAGAAAACTAAAATCAAATAATGTGGTGTAGAATTTGATTATATTGTAGGATTAACTTCCTTAGAGTACATTTGTATTCACATATTTATCAATCCTATTGTTTCCACATTTATTTTCTATTTACATTCACCCTAATGACATGTATATATAGAAACAATAAATATGTGATGTGCAAACAGTGCAATGTGTGTTGAAGGAGTCCTATAAGATCACCAAATAATTTCTCGCTTACAACATGCATGTACATTAATTATAGGATCAAATTATCACTTGTTCAAATATAATCCAGATGCAGTACCTTGGGAATCTAGAGCCGAGTATCTCCTTTTGGCCGTACTTCCGCCACGTGTGACCATCCTCCGGGGGAATCTCTGTGTTCCCCATCCTTGTTACCGGAACCCTAATCCTTCTCCTTTCCACCTCGTCCTTCCTAATGTTTCAAAATTTATTGTAGTAACATTGATCTAAAGAATTCAAAATGATATTCAGTTATAATAAAATTTATACGAGTTGATTATAGTACAACATACCACCTACGTCTTTTAATCGTAGTCTTGAAACAAAGTTGTTTGGGTCTATTAATTGGTACCTTTTACACTATTTTAAAGAAAACTTAATGAATTATAGCTTAACCGGTCATGATATGTTCTTGGTCGTCAATAGGAATAGCTTAACCGGTAGCAAACAAGTGTTTAATTTGTTTGTAATAAGAGATTTCTGAAAGTAAGCAATGCTAAGCAGGTTCAAACGCGCCAAAATTTAACGGGTAGGCTACATTATATACATATCATGTTTTTTACCAAGACAAATCTTTAATGGCCAAAGTTTCAATTTATATGGTGGCAAGAAAGTAGCAGCGCCACTCGCGATCTCAGAGACAATCCTTTTATTGCTCCACCAACCTTAGATGTAAGTTCATTAATTGATCCAAAACAACCTTTCAATTTATTTCTTCATTAAAATTTCAAAAATACATCTATTTCTTCATTATACAATGTCACCAGCTTAACGTTTCAAGAAAAATCTAATCTGATGTTAAATATATAGTAGTTAAATGCAAAGGTTTCTGGTAGCCCGTACAAAATTATCCCGTCAATTGGAATTAGTTACAAATCCCTAATTAGGCACACTAATACCTCAATAAGACGAGACTTTATTTTTCTTTACACCGAGTAGCGCATTCTAAATTATATTCAAACCCCTATTATAATAAGACAGAATATTGCCTCAATATCATCGTACAAAATAATTTGACACCGATGCTACTGATTAATGCATTCCGTTTTCGGAGAGCTGCGACTTCTTATTCGGCTTTTTACACTAGAAGTTTTCTACTCTACAAGTCTCTACTTACTGTTGTTTCCTTTATTTTTATTTTTTTCTTTATTAAATTAGTAACTCATACTTTTGGCCTTCGTAACAACGTCTAATGAATATAAAGAGAAAAGAAAGCATAGGCAACGGCTTTCTAACCTTCTTCTTGGCCTTTGCGATGATCCACTTCTTTGTAAATCCGCCTCATCCCTCGCCAGCTCAGCTGTAACGCCACCACTAATGTACTGCTCCACTCCTCCTCCACCGCTCAAATCGCAAGAAATTTCTACTTTATTTTCTGTCAACCCTTGAAAAGTACTTTGACTTTGGAGAAAACTACCCATGCCTTGTGTTTCACCGTATCTTTGCCACTCCGGCACATTTCCGCCAGCAATCTTACGCATAACTGGGGGATCATAAAGAGTAGTATTCAACCTATCTCTCAAAACAGTGAAAACCCTAGCTATCTCATCACATGAACTTATCATCTTGTTTGGTTGGTTTGTCAAGTTTTGGAGGTTCAACTCAAGGTCCCTAGCCAACTTGCACCCGTATAATATCAAAGAATTTATCTCCTCCATTTTCCCTTTTGGACAACTTTATGGGATTGTTATATTTGTCTCGTATCTTAGCAAACATGCTATGATTAATTTATAAATCTATGTATGTACATACGTTTTGTGTTTGTTTTCCTATGTTTTTTCTTGGCTGGTTCAAGTCAGAAAAGGTGAACAACTTTATTCAAAGTACAATAACACGCTACAAAGGAAAATATTGGTAAATGTGTGACTTGGTCCCTGGTCTCAATATCATTTCTTTAGTTTTTGTTTATTTGAAGCCTACAAGACGACTTAGTTCATACAAAGACCGGTTTGTGGACGAAGAAGAATGTTCCTAAAGTGTGAAAATAAGACTGCATGTGTACACTAAATTTATTTCCCTTCAAATTAAAGGGTACAATTTCTTGTATATATGTTTCTGCCATTTCTATTCTTGAAGAAAAAAAATAAGGACAAATTAAACAGTAAAATAAAGATAGTGTGTGATGGCACGTGACACGATTTTGAGATCGATTTGACCGAAAATGTCTGTTTGCGAAAAAGAACAAATTTATACTATCTGCTGATATTTTTGAAAATTGGAGGTTTTCATATGTACTGTTTTTTTACTACTTTGTACTTCCTCTAATTTTTGTTTGACCTTACTTTTGTATTTCCACTTGTGGGGATTTCTCTCAGGTTATTCATTCTTCATCATCTATAAATAAAATAACAGTGTGGGTTATTCCCACTACTATAAAAAATACTACAACATGTAAATACAATATTTATTTATATATTTTCCTGTGAAAAAAAGTCTTTCTCGTAATCAATTCTTATATAGTGAGAATAATGTTCTCGTTGAGTGAGACCACCAATTCACTTTTTCAAGTTGATGCATGCATCTTTGAAACTGACCAATATATATCGGTCTATCCATAATAGACTCTCTATACTTAAAACTAGGTGACAGTCGGGGCCAGGATCCTTCCATTTTAAAAAATAAATTGATGAAAAAATAAATTTGTTTTAGATCAAAATCCTCTGGTTTCGTCAAAACAATATTGGGCAAATATTCTTAAATGGTTTATATAACATCTTTTATATATATAGGTTATGGGATACTATAAGGTCATACACAACTTAAAAGGAAAGAACCATAATGAAATATGAAAAATTAAATAAATACGATTTAGTATCATACTAATTTAGTGGATCTTGATATTCTGCAGATTCTTCTCATCTTCTCATGATTTAAGAATACTGTGTTGACCAAATGAAGAAAACTTAGTCCCCAACTTAGATCTTAAAGTATTGAATGTTTTGAAAGAAACGCTACAATTCCCACATGTAAAACAAACAATAGAATTGTCAATTCAACTTTAATTAGAATTTTCTATCAGCTGGTTATTAGAATTAAAAATGGACTTATCATAATTTTAGATAGAGAATCTACTTTGAACAATTGTAATTTCTCAAATAAAGGGGAAAATAATTAAGAACTATGCATTTTTCTACCAGGTTTGCAAAATAACTAAGAATGTACATGAGAAATTTTTGGCCATGCTAGGAGAGAGGGCCAAACTCAACTGTATACTTTAAACTTAATTTTTATGATAAAATCTAAGTAGATTGTTCTTTTTTGGCAGGTAAGGATTTTGTCAAAAGGCAAAAGAGCCGCTGCGAGCAAGGACTACATCGGGGAACCACGAAAGACTATCCCTTAATAAAGGAACCCAGCTAGGGCTCACTCTTGAAACATTGTCGATAAGCCTATTTCTTGGTTAAGACCATTAACTAAAAACAGGATGAGTTAGAAAACTTGACCCGAGCTAGTTACTTGTCAAGAAGAAAAAAAAGCCGCCCAACATTTGTATGTGATTCTAAGTTGAACAAACCCAAATTGAAAATATATATATATCAATGAACATATATTTTAATATATACATTCTCAAATACAGTGTGAACATATATTTTAATATCCAATTTTTCAAAATATATGTTCATTCTTGAATACCCATTTTCCAATTTATCGAAGATGATACCAGACCTAGCTATAACCAATTCTAGCTAATACGATTTGCTTTTAAAATCGAATGTGAAGGGTTGTGTTTAATGAGTTGTTTACCAAAATATTGTTATTGGAAAAACTATTTCCCAATCTATGGTTATCTTGAAACTATTTACATTGTTTCATTTCAACATAATACCATCCATTTTATAAATCATGTTACGAAATCCACATACTTATAATTAATTAATGACCTAATAGCATACCTAGATAATATTAATGGCAAAATAATAACTTCATGTACAAAATTTCAAGGTAAAAATATTTAAAGAGCAAATATGTTAGTTATTGCTAATGCATGACAATAACCATGTAGAACAATATTTTTTTAGTGCGTTAGCTGCAATTACAACATAAAAAAAAAAGGATTTCTCAATATTAAATAAGACCCACGTCTAATCATATAATAATATTTAGAGAAAATTTTCCTATATTTCATTAAATTAATTTCTAACACTTTCACTCCTTAAGTAAATAAAAACCAAAACCAAAAATAAGCAAAAAAATACATTAAGTTATCATATGTAAATGCATAGCGTATAGATATTAAATATGCACTATTTGACCGGAGGCGTAAACATGTAGTTTTCATAAAGTAAGCTTAAGATATTTATGAATTTTCGTAAACTATATCATGAATGACTTTATACAAGTTAATAAATAGATAACAAAGCTAAATCTATATATATCTAGATGATTAATGGGTTCCGGTCGACTAACTCAAATTTATACAAGTATGTTGTAAAGGTAAAGCCTATTTTCGAGAACTAACATTACTCAATCATATGCTATCCAAATATAACTATTTGAGTTATTGCAATCATACATGTGTCGGTCGTTAACAAGGCATACATAAGTGTATGTACGGTATACTTTAAACAAAAATTGAATCATCTAACTAATAATCTATTAAAGAATTAAACTTAACAATTAAAAGTTTTTAATATATGTTATTAGAAGTATGAAAATAAAATTTGGGGAAATTTTGATATGAATTGTTAACAAATTAAAGCACTGAAAAAATATTGTTGAACCTGGTTATTGTCATTTATTAGAAAATACCAACATATTTGCTCTTTTTACCTTAGATTTTTGCACATGAAGTTATTATTTTTCCATTAATATTATCAAGGTACTATTAGGTCATTAATTATAAGTATGTGGATTTTTTAGCATGATTTTGAAATGGGTGGGATCATGTTGAAATGGAACAGCCATAGATTGATAAATAGTTTCAAGATAACCATATATTAGGAAATAGTTTTTCAAATAACAATATTTTGGTAGAAAACTGTGTTTAATATGAATCCTTACTACAAACCTCTCAAGGATACCAAAGAAAACAGAAATCGAGTCCCCTATTCCTTGTTTTCTTGCATATAAACCAGTTAGTCAACCAATGAGTTTTAGCTACAAACGGATTCACACTTGCAGCCTTGCAGGTACATGAAAGGACAGAAAACACTAATAACGTATTCCCATTTGCGTGAAAATTCCAAAACCTTATCAGGTTAGAAAATATTATATTGCAGGTTGGGCAGGTCCTATATAGTCTACTTTGTAAATGGACTTTTTCCGGATATTATATATCCCATAAATTCATATTAGGAGTTCGTCATTATTAGCATGAGCAAATGACAATGATCTTAATGTTATGATTTCCTTTTCTTTCTGAAACGAAATTTTGTACCTAGAGTTAAATGATGTACATTACTTGCTATGAAATGTACAGTAATACATATAAAAAGAAAGAACAGTCTAACCCAGGCGCATAACTATATACTTCTACAGACCTTTACGATCAAAATTATTCCCTTCCAATTTAACACTGCAGCGTGCACTAGTACTCTCTTTCTGATTACATTCCAAAAGGTTGCTCTTGAAAGTGAATAAATACTTATATGATTAAGGGAGATATATATGGGGAAAAAACACACTCTGAAGTCTGATGTCTCATGTATACCGACTTTGCTGATATACAGCTCAGGCGACCATCTGCTTTACGGATTTTCACCACTTTCTGACATTTTGATAGTAACTTGGAATTTATCGGTCATGCCTGACATTTTTAGACTTCTTCAACCTGCAATTGGGGACAATTTCGTTCCTTAGCTAACGGAACAAATAGCGAAAGCTTAAGGGACTAAGGAAGTAGTACTTTACGGATCTATCAAATACTCAAGCAAGATTAGAAAATAGTAATTTTAAACAGCCATTGATATATTTTATTTGTGATTTTTGAACTTAAGGTAATTGGCTTGTAGCCTAGATTTTTATTAAATAAAGGTTGGCGCTCCATTGACCTCAGGTTAGTAAAGAATTAAGTAAACAAAGTGTGCACGGTAATTTATATTTCTACAGATGTAAGGAATTTTAGGAAGACCTGAGGAAGGCTCATCAGTTCAAGCACTGCCTTTTCTGGAGTGAGTTCTTTGTCTATGATCCGGGCAACTGCTGTTAAAACTGGCATTTTTACATTGTATTTTTGGGCCAAAGCAATGACAGCTCCTGCTGTGGATACCCCTTCGGCAACCTACACAATGCACACATTTACAATTGATATTGATCCACCAAAGACAGATAATGCTTTTAATTATAAGACGAAGTATTAATTGTTATGAAGAAGTTGATGACATTAAAGCACCTGATTCATTGAGCTTAATATCTCATCCAAGCTTTCTCCTGATCCAAGTCGAACCCCAACAGTTCTATTTCTAGAAAGGTTGACAAAACATGTAAGCATAATGTCTCCAGTTCCTGACAGACCAGTTAGTGTCGCAGATTTTGCTCCCATCTTCATTAAAACATAATAAATGCGCAAAAGATGCAGGACAATCAAACATCAAGATGATATATGTTAAAAGTTGGATTAAATCAACAAATGCGACATCAACTGAAAGTCGTACACTGAAGACAGATGAAACAGAGCAACCTATTCTAGCACAAATCTCTCACGAGAAAAGAGGTGAAAACAAACTAAATAATTTGACAAATGAACTATGAAGTGAAAGGTTGGCTTTGGTGGTTGGTCAAGATAATAGAGTTTGGATAGTTTTGTGCTTGGAATTTCCAGTATCGATCCCATCCCTTGTTTTCGTTGGTTTAAAACTGGCTTCAGTCAAGTTTTGGGAGTACCTTTTGTTAATTATATCTAAAATCGAACAAAAAGAGAATCTTGGAAGTTAAAAACACATTTTAGAAAAGAGATTCTTGGAAGTTAAAAACACAGTTTCTTAATATTTGTACTTTTAAGAGTTTTCTTTCCAGAGCTAATGCGCTAAACTCTCCTGCAAACGTTTTGGTATGAAAACATTAATCAAACACAACAATGAATTTAGATCTCACTTTGCCCCGTATCTTTTAGACAAACACTATCGCACCGGATTGTGGAGATATTTACCAGAATTAGTCCCCGACTTAAAAAAATTACTAACACATTTCTAAAACAGAGCTGTTTCCAGAAGTCCTTAAAAAGGGTTGATTCCAAAAAGCTATAACAGTATCGGGTTTTTCAGGACCCGATGGATGCGTTTAAAGACTAAATTTCTGATTACTAATATTTGCAAAAATTATGCTCAAATAATGTTCTCTGCAATACTCCATCTGTCCAGATTCTTTGAAAGTTTTGACCAGTCAACCCTTTCGAAAAACACATCTAGTTTACCTCTTTTTGATCAGATCTAAAGCTATGCTTGTTATGTTAGAAATAAAACACCCAAAACAGTAGGAATATAAAAGGAAAAGAAACTTGGCGAAACTGCAACTTTGATTAAATAATCAACGAACTGTTACAATCTCTAACTGCTAGCTTTAATTAACCTTAAAGTCTAGCTTGATAGCTTTTAATTCTAGCTATCTGACTCAGGGAAAGCCTGAGGTATTTATAGGAAAATACTTAATCTTATAACCAAAACTACTCATAATTCAACAAGGAGTATTACTTTGACTAAACCTAATCATAATACTAATTTAACTAAGGGGTATCCTCCTATATCACTTTGACCCTATAATTTCTCTCATTTATAGTCGATTACAAATCTTCTACCCCTTTGTACCCCTTCTATTCCCCTTTACCTATTTTGGCTCAAATTTTGAGTCTTCACTAATTTGTTTGTATGTTTACGAACTTTTATAATATATTAATCACAAATTTCATAATTTTTTGACATTATATCCAATAAAGTGATTTTTTATAGATTTCATGTTATTTTTACACTTCCTCTCATATTTATTTCAAATTATATTGTATATGAGTTTCTCTTAAGAAACTTTTTATTTAAAACTTTAATATATGCTCAATTATAATTATAAGAATTTCTTCAAGTTTTTTGAATAAATATTTTCGGCTAATAAAACCCAAGGGGGGTAGAAGGGGAACAAATATGGGGTTAGAAGATCCAAATTCTCTGTAGACATATAAGGTTACAAATGAAGCTAAGTTGATTTTTAGTGGTGTTTTAATGGTTAAGGTGCTTTGGCCGTGTTCCTTAAACAGGTTGACTAGTAAAACTTCCCAATTTTGAACGGAGAGGTACCTTTTTTGCCAACCAACTTATTTCTGAACAACCTTGTGCAACAAGTGCTGCCATGGAATTATTGCCAAGATCCATTCCTTCCACAATCCCTGCCGCAATTGCAAGTACATTTTTTAAAGCACCTGCAATCTCAACGCCTGTTACATCCCTGTACCATGACAAGTTATATGTCAAGACCCCCAAAGCTTTACTACAAAATTAGGTAATTCAGAGGGGAAAACGAACCCCAGTTCTAAGAAGGAAATATCAGGCAATAGCTCATATCATTGTCTGACACCTGTGTTACTTGATAGGATCGTGCCTTAGAAAATCCGTACACTCTAGGAGAGCTGATATCATAATTTACTACTAACACTCTTTGATATTAAGCCTATACTGAATCATTGAGTTCTCACTCACCAAATATGGTTTTCATTCGGGATGGATCTATGAATCAAAGTGAAGGTAGAGTAAACCCCCAAGATAAGTTGGTTATGGATTCCAGTTTTAAATCTTATGTACTGTGAATTTAGTTCCGCATACAGTTTTAACCCAGGTGGAAGCACTCAACCAAAATAAGAAACAGAAAACATAGTTTTCGGTAAAAAACACAATCTGGGAAAAGAAGAACTATATATGAGCTGTATGTTAACAACTGATTTACAACCACACCCACAATCAGTCTTTAAACCGCTAAACAGAAATATTCGCAAGCACATACAAACAAGGAATGTTTTTGACGATATTAAATGGACTTGTATGGTTATACCTTGATGTGTTGATTCTGAGGTTTCCAGAAGCTAGAAGTTGCTGAACTGCAATTGCCAGTTTTTTGTCCTTTGATGCAACCACCATTGCTGCATATAAGAAAGCAACAAATTAGCATGGCAGAGGAAAAATAAGATGAATGTAAACTTTCGTACAAAGGCACAATTTCCCTCCTGAGAAGGCAAAGGACCTGTAGGTTTTTTGTTCATCAATTCTAGGGCAAACGAAGGTCCCGAGAGGACACTACATGGTTGGCGAGGATTTCTCAAAGATTGAGGAATTATTTGAGACATCATCCTTAAGGTATTAAGCTCTAGCCCTTTACTAAGTGATATGAAAGGCAATGCTGGATCAACAAATCCTGACATTCCCTCCAGAAAAGATGAGCTGAACTGCATTAAACATAAGATTCATAAGTTGCTTTGCCTCAGAGTTGAGTAAAATAATGAATGGAATAAATTTCAAGTTGTACAAAAAGATGGTAAGGTTCAAGACTTATTCTCTAAAAATCTTAACACCCTTTGCAGAACTAGCATGCCTATTGCCTACAGCAAAAAGGAAAAAGGAAAAAAGAAATAGACCTGTACAGGTATTGCATGCAGGCAAAAGTCGGCACTGAGCAAAGCAGATTTCGCATCAGTAGTTGCAATGATATTCTCTGGTAACTTGTGTTCTGGGAAATACATGCTGGGGATAAAACAAATATGAAAGCAAAACCAATCAAGTAAATAATGGAAGACTTGTGTAAATGAAAATAAGGACAAGTAGATTTGAAAAGATAATATTCAGGTTAGAGATTACTTTGGTTGAAAGTTTAATTTAATTATAAATTGTAAAAAGAAACAGTTCTTAATTAATTACTATGTTACAAATGGTTAGGCATATGACACGTATGAGAAAGAAAACTCACAAATTGCAGTGCCTCTCATTAATCGATCGAACAATTTGGGGATTACGAACAAGCATATGTACTTCTAATTGGGACTTTCTATTTGCAACATGTGCAGCCATTGCAGTTCCAAACGATCCACCTCCCAACACCACCACCTGATTATAATAAGTCAATCAGGTTTTCCAACGTAGCTGCTGAAAACGACTACTTGCACACTTGCACCTAATGATTATGTTGTAAACATTTAAAGTTGTTGAGAGGTGCAACTCATCTGAATAAATGTATCTTATTCACTATACATTGTTTCTCGAGGTTCGGTTGAGCTATTGAGAAATCAACAACCAGCTAAATAAAACTGTGCCACGAAACCATCAACAAGCAAAAGAACTCAAACTAGTGTTTCTCCATCTCTCTCTTTCACCGTCTCCCTATGGAATTTCATAAAAGCTATTTTAAGTTGATTGGTAACAAAATAATTTGACTATAAGAATTTCATACTTGGCACCAATTGAACACACGATCAAATTATTAGTTCCAACATACATGTCTAACAGTTTTCTTACCAACTTAAACTCTGAAATTTGGAATAGTATTACCTCAACTTCTCATACTGTGTGATTTTTTTTTTTACTTTTTACCATGTATTCAACCGAAAACATGTAGCTTATCACCATTCATCCTCCAAAATAAAGTAATACGCTATCTTAATACGCTATTGAATTAAACTCAACACATGTAGAATTAGCATTTGGCATATCTGACTAAAACTATTAGATGCAAATGCAATTAGTAACACGAAGTTTCGAGTTACAAACCCTTCAAGTTACTATAAATAAGCATATTTATAAGAAATACCAACATAATACAAATTTTATACACCAAAAAGTAAAAAAATAAAACCTTGCGAGTGCGGTGGAGGACATATGTGTTAATATTGGATCATAATAATGAGTTCCAACACACACGTCTAACAGTTTTCTTACCAAATTAAACTCCGGAAATTTAGAATAGTAGTACATAAACTTCTCATACTGTGTGAATTTTCTTTACTTTTTACCATGTATTCAACCGAAAATATGTTGTTTATCAACATTCAGCCTCCAAAAAAACGTTATAAGCTATCGAATTAAACTCAACACATGTAGAATTAGCATTTGGCATATCGAACCAAAATTGTTAGATGTAAAAGCACTTACTGACACGAAAGTTTCGAGTTAGATGCAAATGAACTACAATATATAACCATTCAGCCTCCAATAATAAGTTATATACTATATAAATAAACTATCGAATTAAACTCAACACATGTAGAATTAGCATTTGACATATCTAACTAAAACTATTAGATTCAAATGCACCTATTGACACGAAGTTTCGAGTTACCAACCCTTCAAGTTACTACAAATAAGCATATTTCTAAAAAAACACCAACATAGTATAATTTATACACTAAAAAGGAAAAAAAATTAAACCTTGCGAGTGCGGTGGAGGACATCGGTGTTAGTCTTGGATCGTAGAGAGCGTGACCAACGAACGAGCTTCTCCCACGCCACTCTCACCACTTTACGCCTCGCCTTTTCGCTAGAACTACTATTTACACTGCTACTAGAATTATTTTCCACGTCAGCAGACATTTGGTTATTATGCACATTTTCGGCCGAGCAACAACAACTTATTCTCTTATTATTATTATAATTATTATTTCTAGATGGAGAGAAAATAGGAGGATAAGGTTTTAATGATATTTTTGGTGAAGGGTTGTGATAAGTTAAAAAGGGTTTTGAGAATTTAAGTAAAGGGTTGGAAATGGTCATGTCTAGTGTTGCTGCCATTGTTCCTCTGTTTTTTTTTTATGTTATTTTATTTTTATCCACTCTTTTGCACAAAAGATGATGTTTATGATTAAATGGGGTTTATGCAATAGCTGGTCTAATAATTTCAGCTTGTTTTCTGTTGTTAACTAAAATAGTTAGCTAACAATGCATTTTTTTATTTTTATTAGTTGTGTTAAAATATGTGTTATATTTATAGTTGTTAAAGTTAACAATGTTTTTAATGTTTGTAACTGATGACGTGTCAAATACAGCCCATAATTAACATTATTATCTCCTATAAATTCTCCCCATAAAAATAGTAATCACTAAAATAAAAAATAAATGATTAATTAAAAATTGATAACATTATTAATGTGAAACTAATGTGTTTGTTAAATTTAAAATATCTATGTCATTTAACACACTTTTACACACTTTTAAACGATGATGTGTCAGTACTTAATATTAAAAAGTTAATAAAACTATTATAGATGCTATTATATTTGGTTTATATATTGTTAATTTACTCCCATTTTTTGAAAATATTAATTATTTTGTCCACGTTAAAGTGGTGTAATGTGCATGATGTAAATGTAGTACTAATTAGATATATTGTTCAGTTCATGATGTTGGCTTAGCTCTCCCATCGGGTTCTAAACGTTTGTTTTGGTGTCGATACGGTAGTATGACATTTTCTTTTATAAGAAATATTTTTCACATAGCGAAAAGAATGATTATACTTTTTTTTGAAAACCAAAATAATATACCAATACTTGCAAAATGAAAATTTTGTTGGGTGTATATTCTAAATGTTACACATTGGGCCAATGTTTTAGTGAAGTTAATGGCTTAGTCCTGCCTATGTGTATGAAATAATGATTAAAAGCAATTTTAAGGGCTCTCGCTTCAGCTCAGTATTTGAGCTATCGAATTTGTGTTGGTACACCCTTTCGTTAACCATCCGTCAAATGACACTAGTTTGAAGCCTTGACCAACCTAGTGTCATCTGACGACCAAGTCAATACATCGAGTGTACTTAACATAAAAATGTATAATATATAGATTTATACCTAATAAAAAAAGTATTGCTATATGCACAAACTAGACAGACACACGGAGGAGTGTACATAAATTTTGTAGGGACAAGATGTATCCACGTCATACTAAAACACATCAATCCAAGGATCATAAATTAATTGAATTTAATAATACATTCTGATACGACATGAAAATAATACCCGTTAAGCGATATTCGGTAGTAACCCGACCCATATATTTGTACTGGATACCCAACGCAAATATAGTTAGGATAAGAACATAATGGTCTTTTTCCTTAATAGATATGAGAGTAATTATCCACTTGAGTTAAAAGTACAATTAACAAAGGTCCAACACTCAAAAATTTCATAATTTGACAGATGAGAGCGACACTTGTCAACATTTTATGGAGAACGTATCCCTATAAATAGAGTCAAATAGCAGTATAACAGGATCATCTGACTTCCAAGCACAAAAAGATATAACAATACAGAGACTTTTCAGAGCTTATCTCACTAAGAAGTACATGCTATCTAAAAGTCAATGTCAAAATCCGAGAATCTACACCGAGCATTAAATTGTTAGAAACTATTGTAATAAAGCATTGCAATTTACCCGATCAATAAAAAAAGATAACATTGTCCAATTTATTATTATCGATCATCTTATTTACTATTGTTGAAAAGCACAACTTAAACGAACAAATGCTTTATTACATTCTCTTTTAGAATGCCAAATTACCCTTATTTAGGACTGTATGTATATCTATGGTGTCTTTCTCCATATATGAGATTAAATGTTCTGACCAATTAAGCAATCATTATCTTTAATCAAGCCTTTTTTTAGTATTTTACATAAATTGTTTACAATTTTACCGTCACCCAATCACTCAACTTTTTATTAAAATTGCATTTTGATGATCATTGTACAACTCCAAAATCATTAAATTAGTCAAGTTTTTTTTTTACATATATTGTTTACAATATTACAAATCAAATTGTATAAATAAGAAACAGTAAGAAAGATAAAGTGATGGAGAAAATAGTATAAAAAATGAAAGTTGGGAAATAACAGGGTAGAGAGAACAGACAGAAATGGAGGGGATGGATTGTGGGCAGAGTCTTTTTCGAGGCCCAAAATTACTTTTTTGAGGATCTATTTTAGATTCCAAATCCATGCCACATCTTATTTTTATTTATTTTTTCAATTTATTCTAATCAATTTCATTACAAAATAAATAAATTTAACACCAATTCATTACATCTCATTACATTTTATTTATCTACAAAATAAATAAATTTACCTACTCTATCACACTATTAATTAATACATTCCTTTGTTTTTTTTCCCACTCAAACTAAATATAAAATTAAAATATTTTATAATCATAATATTATATCAAGTTAACACTTTCAAGTAATTTATATTTTGTACTTTTTTATTTATTAATTTTGTTACTTCCGAGTAAATAATTAAATTGTCCCCCAAAACACTACACGACATTGTTTTATTCCACCTTTACCTATCAAGGTAAAGGTGGAATAAAACAATGTCGTGTAGTGTTTTGGGGGACAATTTAATTATTTACTCGGAAGTAACAAAATTAATAAATAAAAAAGTACAAAATATAAATTACTTGAAAGTGTTAACTTGATATAATATTATGATTATAAAATATTTTAATTTTATATTTAGTTTGAGTGGGAAAAAAATTAAAGAAATGTATTAATTAATAGTGTGATAGAGTGGGTAAATTTATTTATTTTGTAGATAAATGAAGTGTAATGAGATTTAATGAATTGATGTTAACATTTATTTATTTTGTAATCAAATTAAGTAAAATAAATTAAAAAAATAAATACAAATAATATGCACTTCAAATCTAAACAGGTCCAAATTTGAAGCCTCGAAAACGACTCTGCCTGGATTGTGAGGGACAAAATTATAACTTTTGATTATGTGCATAACTGTGCATAACCATTATGTACGTATATCATTATTTAATAAAAAATTGTCACCTGTCATACTTGTCATTTGAGTAGATACAAACACACACGTCGGTTTTTAATGCGTTGTCTCATGCACACATCTCATAAACTAATTTAGATTGAGGTGTTCTCAATACACTACAATATTTCTGAATCAACGCGCAGACCGTAGATATAATCTACGGTCTGGATCATTTAACACAGACCGTAGATATAATCTACGGTTTGGATTAAATGATCCAGACCGTAGATTATATCTACGGTCTGTGTAATTTTTTTGAAAATTACACAGTCAGTCCCTGCTTTTCAAAATTACACAGTCAGTCCCTGCCAAAATTACACAGACAGTCCCTGGAAAAAACAGAAAGTTTCGTTTTTTTTAAAAAAAATTAAATTTTATTCTACACTCTCTCTCTTTCTCTCAAAAACCCCCAATTTTCAACCCAAAAAATCACCCAAATCAATCAACCACATTAACTATCAACTTTATTACCAAAAAACCCCAAATCATCAATCAAACTTATCCATAATTCAAGGGTATATCTTTTATTCTCTAATTTATTATGTATTTTGTGTAATTTAAATTTGTAAAATAGGAAAAAATATATAAAATATGCAAATCCATAATTCACTTAGCTATATATCATTGTTTGTTGTTTGTTTATATTAATTATAGAAATTTTAATAATTGTTGATATTTGTCCCATTTTTGCATGTTTTTTTATTTTTTGTAATTTTAATTTGTAAAATAGGAAAAAATATATAAAATATGCAAAACCATAATTCACTTAGCTATATATAATTGTTTGTTGTTTGTTTATATTAATTATAGAAATTTTAATAATTGTTGATATTTGTCCCATTTTTGCATGTTTTTTTATTTTGTTTGGTTAATTTGAATTGTTTATGAAAAAATGTGTGTTTGGTTATGATTAAAAAATTGAGTTATTATTGTTTGGTTTATGAAAAAATGTGTGTTTGGTTATGATTAAAAAATTGAATTATTATTGTTTGGTTTATGAAAAAATGTGTGTTTGGTTATGATTAAAAAATTGAATTATTATTGTTTGGTTTATGAAAAAATGTGTGTTTGGTTATGATTAAAAAATTGAATTATTATTGTTTGGTTTATGAAAAAATGTGTGTTTGGTTATGATTAAAAAATTGAATTATTATTGTTTGGTTTATGAAAAAATGTGTGTTTGGTTATGATTAAAAAATTGAATTATTATTGTTTGGTTTATGAAAAAATGTGTGTTTGGTTATGATTAAAAAATTGAATTATTATTGTTTGGTTTATGAAAAAATGTGTGTTTGGTTATGATTAAAAAATTGAGTTATTATTGTTTGGTTTATGAAAAAATGTGTGTTTGGTTATCATTAAAAAATTGAATTATTATTGTTTGGTTTATGAAAAAATGTGTGTTTGGTTATCATTAAAAAATTGAATTATTATTGTTTGGTTTATGAAAAAATGTGTGTTTGGTTATCATTAATTGGTTATAATTGAGTTATCATTGTTTGGTTATCATTGAGTTATCATTGTTTGGTTATCATTAATTGGTTATGTTATCATTTTTTTGGTTATCATTAATTGAGTTATATTTGGTTATCATAGTTAGGATGACAGACCCAGGTCCACAGATTAAAGGGAGGTTGAGTATTTTACGACAGACTGGTCACATTTCTAGTCAGACTTGGGATGCTGGCAGAGAAGCGGGTAGAGGAGATGCCAATAAGATTAGGGTTTATAATTATAGTTGGCAGATACCGACGCCTGAAAGGGTAGTTCAAAATATCATTAGGGCTGGTTTTTACGGTATTTACAGTATAGGTAATTATACCGTAGACCGAGGGTTGATTACAGCCTTAGTTGATAGGTGGC